>VXAX01004273.1:0-12979 GCA_013399835.1 Leptocoma aspasia | reverse complement strand
ATCCCACTGACCCCACAGATCCCACAGATCCCACTGACCCCACACATCCCACACATCCCACTGACCCCACAGATCCCACTGACCCCACAGATCCCACTGACCCCGCTCCTCCCCAGGTCCCAGCTGCCTCCCAAACCAGGATGGTGCCCTTTTCTCTCTCCACTGGCCCCACAGCCCCTCCTTCCCCTGCACCTGGGCGATGTTTTGGGATGAATTGGGAACATTCAGCCTGGACAAGGGAAGGTTTTGGAGCCACCTAATTTTGGCTTTTCCAGTTATGAGAAACACGGAGAGAGATGATTTCCAAGGGCCTGGAGTGCCAGGACAAGGAGAATGGCTTTAATCTGGAGGAGGAGAGATTTAAATTGGATTTTGGGAAGAAATTGTTCCCTGGGAGGGTGGGCAGGCCCTGGCACAGGGTGCCCAGAGGAGCTGTGGCTGCCCCTGGATCCTTGGAAGTGTCCAAGGCCAGGCTGGACAGGGCTTGGAGCACCCTGGGACAGTGGAAGGTGTCCCTGCACATGGCAGGGTGGCACTGGGTGAGTTTTAAGAGCCCTTCCAACCCAAACCAGTCTATGACTCCCTGATTTCCCTTCCCAGATCACCCTGGGATTTCCAGATCACCCTGGGATTTCCACATCACTCGATATTTAGGTGTCCAGGTAGAATTTGAAGATTCTACTGGAGGATCTTGGGGGGTCCCAGGTAGGATTTGGGTCTCCTGGGAAGGATTTTGGGGGTCCTAGTTAGGATTTGGGGATCCAGGGGAGGATTTCCTGATCCTCAACAGGATTTTGGGCTCCTGGGAAGCATTTTGGAGGATCTCAGGTAAGATTTGGGGATCCTGGGGAAGATTTCAGGAATTCCAAGCAGGATTTTGGGTATCCTGGAGAGCTTTTAGGGTTCCTAGATAGGATTTTAGGGCCAAGGGATCTGACAGCAGCACCCAAAGCTTTGTCCACTGAAGCCATTCCACGATCTCTGACTGCTCCCCTCAGCTGTGGCTGCTCCTGGATCCCTGGAAGTGTCCAAGGCCAGGTTTGAGTGGGGCTGGGAGCACTCTGGGATGATGGAAGGTGTCCCTGCNCCCACAGCCCCGTAGCCAATCAGGACCCGGCATTTACCAGACGGACAACAGAAACAACCAATCCCCGCATAGGACTGGAAAGACGGACGTGAAGCCGAGCCAGTGGGAGGCGGCCAGACTCCCCCTCCCTCCCCCGGGGTTCCCCCACCTGTTTCTCCTGCCCGGGCTCCTCCGTGAAGGCGCTGGTACCGAGCGGGGCTGCCATGGCGGCGAGGCGGGGGCTCCGCGCTCCCTCCGCTGCGTCCGGCCCCGCGCCCTGCTCCAAAATGGCCGCTACCGCCTCCACCGCCTCAGGTGTGTGACGGACAGCAGCTCTACCCAACGAACGCAGAGAAGCGGCCGCAGTGACATCACACCCAACCAATCAGTGCGCGCGGGAGGCGGGACAGAGAGAAGAGGTGGTGCAAGCAGGAGGGCGGGGCAACCGTGACTGGCATGGACAATGGCCAATGGGAAGCGAGGAACATTGTGTGGGCGGGGAAATAGGCGGAGCTTCAGGTGCCCCGGTCCCGGAATGCCGCAGGTTCGAGCCCGGGTCCGGGTGGATGTGGGGACACCGCGCGGGACCAGGGGACACGGGGCCAGCCCCCACGGCAGCGACCGCCCCCGGCCTTGGCCCCACCGGGGAAAGGCGCCTGGGGGAGGAGGGACCTCAACGCCACCCAGCAGGGAGCATCAGCTGAGACCACCCGCGGCTCACGACACCAGTGTCACCAGTGTCACCAGCGCCCTGGGGACCCTCCCCAGCACTGCCAGCGCCCCTTGGAACGCCAATCCTGGCAGCTGCACCCACTGAAACACGGACAGACCCTGGGGCTGCAGAGAAATACGTTTAAGTGAACTACAGGAGAATAAAGTGGGGGAGGAAGGAAGGGGGTTGTGAACAAAAATAATCACAGTTTAACTTTTTTTTTTCTTGCTATAAAGAGCAGCTGAGCCATGGGGGCACAGCCCGGGGGGCTTTGCAGAGCTGCTCCTCCATGGAGACACACGGGGGAGCTTTGGGTGCCCCGTGCCAGCCAGGGGTGGGGGTGGTCCCGGCTGCCCACTGCCCCCAAACCGAAGCCCAGGAGTGTGTGACCACCCCACGGGAACCCACCCAGCTCCCTGGCAGTGGGACAGGCACCCAGGAGGGTGTGACCACCCCACGGGAACCCACCCAGCTCCCTGGCAGTGGGACAGGCACCCAGGAGTGTGTGACTGACCCACAGGAACCCACCCAGCTCCCTGGCAGTGGGACAGGCACCCAGGATGATGTGACCGCCCCACAGGAACCCACCCAGCTCCCAGGCAGGCCCTGGCTGTGGGACAGACACCCAGGAGGGTGTGACTGACCCACAGGAACCCACCCAGCTCCCAGGCAGGCCCTGGCAGTGGGACAGACACCCAGGAGGGTGTCCCAGCCCGGTCTGTGCCGGGGTTTGGCCTCTCAGAGCAGCTCCCAGGCCGGGCTCTGCCACCCCCAGCTCTGCACTGGCCTGAGAAGGAAATCCCCAAGGGCAAGGAGTGAAGAGCTAGTGCCACCTCTCCCTGGAGACACGGTGGGGGGCTCTCCCCTCCCACCCCTGCCTGGGGAGGGGAAAGCAAAATCCCCTGGTCCCTCCCCAGGCTGAGCCCACCCAGCGCCCCAGGAGCTCCAGGTCCTTCTGGGGAGACCCCTGGCTCCCATCAAGGGCCGTGTGAGGGGACTTCTAGGACTTATTGAAGGCTGCCAGGACGGCCCAGATCATCTCGGTGCCCCTGGCTTTGGCAGCTTCCACCTCAGGGTCCATATCCAGCAGGTCCTTGGTCCTGTTCATGGCCACGTCGTACTTGTCGTCGGCCAGGCTGGCGAAAACGTTCTCCAGCACGTCCGAGGCGTGGGCCAGCACCAGCAGGGCCAGAGTCCTGCGCTCCATGCGCTGGGGCTCGTTGACCCAGCGCTCCAGGACGCTCTCCTGGAGCTTCTTGACCAGGCGCTGCTTCTCGGAGGCGTTGCTGACGGGGTGGGTGGTCATGTCGAAGAGCAGGAAGTTCTGCTTCTCCGTGGTCAGGATTCCCTTCTCCACCAGAGCCTTGGCCAGGCGCTCCCGCACGTTGCGCAGCTGGTACTGCAGCTTGAAGGGGTTCCAGGTCTCTCCTGAGGGGAGGGAGACTCTGCTCAAGCTTTGCATCCCAATCCTAAATCCCTTCCACCCTTCCAGGCTGGCCCTGTGTCCTGTGGCTCTGCCAACCAACTCACTAAACTCAAAACTAAGTGTTGGAATCCAGGGCACAGGGAATATTTCCCTGCCTGTATCAGGGAGCCCTGACCCCCAGTCAGACACTGTTTTTAACCTTTGTCCCAGGGAAAAAATTGCCAAGGCTTTGGGATGAGTTGGAGAATGCAGGTGTGAACTAGATATGTAGCAGTAGTAGTAGGGGTCTATCACAGGGTGAAGTATTTAGGGTTTTAGGATTTTAGTATGAGACAAGATGGAGGATTTTGGGTGTTGTCTCCTCTCCTTCTTGTTCTTCTCCGTTTTCTGTAGTACTGGTGGCACAAAGTCATTGGTCAGGGATGGTAGCAGCATAATTGTTACGTGTGTAGATTATTAGGAGTTATTGGTAGTAAAGTAAAAACAAGATACGTGTTAGAAAGTAATTGGATTAGGTATCTTTAAAAAGACCTTGGTTTTGGGTATTGAGGCCATTTTTGTCCATTTTGTGCCTTGTTTCTCATATGCTCAGTCTGGCATGCAGACAGCGTACTGAACTTAAGATAAGAGAAAAATAAACAAGAACCTGAAGACCAAGAGACACAGTGAGTCCTGCATGTCTTTCACCCATAGCAAAGAACTCATGAGAAGAAACCTCCTTCAAGGGCCCAGGGGGTAGGTTCCCAGCTGTGTGTGGGGTTCAATAACAAAAGCCATCAAGAAAGAAAAAACTCATAACACTAAGCCTAAACGTTACTACAAAAAAGAAAAAAAACCACCAAAACTCTACCTCTACACTAATTTGTTGCAAGCACACACCATAAGTTTCTCTGAACATATTATAAGCTTCTCTGTGTGTAAGCCTGCAGATGAATTTTCCCATGGGAGAGCATCTTTTACTGTCTTTTTACTCTGTGTAAGTTTTCTGTAAACAAAATCTCTGGTTTGTGTTCAAGGACATTTGGATTTCTCTGCCTGTCTCCTGAGAGTGGGAGAAGGAGGTGAAAGGTGTTATCTCTCTGATATTGTAAGCATTCTAGCATTTTCTTGTACAGTGCAGNAAGAGTCCTCTGTCAATGCATGGACCACGGCAATATCTGTGTGCAAGCCCGCAGGAAAAAATTTCCCATGGGAGAGCATCTTTTACTGTCTTTTTACTCTGTGTAAGTTTTCTGTAAACAAAATCTCTGGTTTGTGATTCAAGGACATTTGAATTTCTCTGCTTGTCTCCTGACAGTGGGAGATGAGGGGTTTCTCTTTCAGCCTATGAGGTGAAGGACTGTTATCTCTCTGATATTGTAAGCATTCTAGCATTCTTGTACAGAGCATGAAGAAGAAGCATCTGAGCTCTGTACCTCGGCACATTATAGCCCAAATCCTTCTGAACTATGGAGTCATTTTAATAATCATATTTAGCCTTCTGATATTATTGTCAAGAGTCCTTTGTTAATGAAGGGACTACAGCAATAAGAATTCATAAATAGTAACCAATACTCTATAAAGTTAACTAAAAAAATAAAAAAACCTAATTAACAACATAAAAAAAGACCCAATTTAAACTACTAATAAATAAAAAAACATCACTACCACAATAAAAAAACTTCCTATAAAAGTCCATCATATAAATGCCCATATTCCCAGAAATAAAGCCAATAAAAAACACCAAAACANTCCTTTGTTAATGAAGGGACTACAGCAATAAGAATTCATAAATAGTAACCAATACTCTATAAAGTTAACTAAAAAAATAAAAAAACCTAATTAACAACATAAAAAAAGACCCAATTTAAACTACTAATAAATAAAAAAACATCACTACCACAATAAAAAAACTTCCTATAAAAGTCCATCATATAAATGCCCATATTCCCAGAAATAAAGCCAATAAAAAACACCAAAACAATCAACAAATAAATCAAACTTCAAAAATAAGTGTCAAAAACAAATTTGAATTAACAACACCAAAAAAAGTTGTTCCTAACTCAATAAACCCATAATACCTCAAATCACCAAAACAAAAATACCACCTATAAATAAACACAAAACCAAAAAACAAATTTAACCATAAACAATACTTCTGAAATCATCCATAACTATAAAATGTATACTACCATCGAACAAACCAAACAAATAAAACCCCTTTAATATAAGAAACAATAATCCAAATTTTAAAAAACCTAACAAATTAACTACACCACACTACCCCAAACACACTAGATACTAACCATAATAAAAACCAACCACTGAATAATTAAAAATGTATCCTGTGGCTCTGCCACAGGAGCCCTGACCCCTCAGCCTGACTCAGACCCTCCTCTCCCACCTGGCCAAGCTCCCCGTGGCCACAGGCAGCAGATCCCAGGGTAAATCCCTTTCAAAGCCTTTTCCACCCATGGGTCACCCCAAGTTTGGTCAGGCCTCAGCAGGAACTAAAGGGGAGCCAGGTCCAAGATTTCCACCAAGCTCCCAACAAAAAAATACCCAGAAAATCCCTCTTTGCCCCCACATTCAGCTCTCCCCACCTGCAGGAACAACCCAGGGATCCAGGGAACGGGGTTTTGGAGGGACTTGTGGCTCCAGGGTGGTTTTGGGGCTCTCCCCTCTTTCTGGGGTTCCCTTCTGGGGTTCCCTCACCACCAGATCCTGGAGCTCTGGATGTAGAGGGTGATGCTGGACCTGGAACCCTGGGTGGATTTTGGTGGGTTTGGCTGGTCTGAGGGGTGTTTGGACAGGCCTGGAGGGAGCTGGGACAGTGGAATTTCCAGCTGGCCCTACCAGTGAGCAGCTCTATCCAGGTCTGAACTGTCTCCGCTGACTCGGTGGCCTTGATGTGCCTCAGGGTCTCGTCCAGCAGCACATCCCCAGTGGGAGCATCTGACTTCAGCAGCACCTGGAAGGAGCAGCAGTGTGGTCATGTGTGATGGGACAAACAGAGACAAGAGATCTCTGGGGTCAGTGCTGGTCTTGGAGCATGCAGGTTATTTCCTAGGGGGTGGGTATAGGGGCCCTGCTGAGAGCTGCCAGTCACAGCTTGGAGCAGGACCCAGAGATAGAAGAAGAACAGAGGAGGGGTAAGAGGAAGAATAAGAGAGTAAGAGTAAGAGCAAGGGAGTAAGAGAGGTAAGAGCAAATAGTAAGAGAGCAAAGTTCCCGTTACAATGCATTAAATCTTCTTCTACATTGAATATGCTAATTTACACTAACCAATCTAGTACAAGATACAAATCTTAAAGCATTTACATATAGCCTGTAAGAATCATTACATTACCATACTGTTGCAAGAACATATTATAAGTTTCTCTGTATGCAAACCTGCAAAAAATCTTCCCATAGGAAAACATTTCTTTTACTGTCTTTACTCTGTATAAGCTTCTATAAACAAAATCTCTGAGTTGTGTTTCAAGGACATTTGGATTTCTCTGCCTGTCTGCTGATATGGGAGATGGACGTTTTCTTTCTTTCTACCTATGAGGTGAAAAGCCATTATTTCTGATTGTGTAAGCTATTCTGGCATTCCTTGGATGGAGCTGGAAAGAAGAGGTTTGGATACTCTGGACTGGGCAGACAATAGCCAAATCCTTTGTATTATGGAGTCATGTTAATAAATAAATAATATTTAACCTTCTGATATTATTGCTAAGAGTCCTTTGTCACTGCACAGACCACGGCAATACATATTTATAAGACTTTCCCATTTCATCCTTCCCAACCCAGCAGGAACACGGGGTGGGGCTGGAGGCAGAGCAGATCCTGCTCCCAGAGGCAGGATGGGGTGGGCAGAGCCCCAGACCTGCCAGGGCTCCTGCAGCAGCCTCACCTTCCTCTCCAGGAGCCTCTTCTTGCGCAGGGACAGCGGCTCCAGGCGGATGCGGCTGCGCAGAGCCAGCTCGATGAGGATCCCACCCCGCAGCCCCGAGGAGATGCAGTCGTTCCAGAAGGAGGTGTAGCCCTGGGGAAGATCATGAGAAGCAATTCTTCCTCTGTCCAGCCTCCTGGCCTGCTTGGACCCTGCCCAGGAGTCTCTCCCTGCTCCTGTCTTGTTGCATGAGCATATTATAAGTTTCTCTGCGTGCAGGCCTGCAGAAAAATCTTCCCATGGGAAAGCATCTTTTACTATCTTTTTACTCTGTACAAGTTTCTGTAAACAAAATCTCTGAGCTGTGTTTCAAGGACATTTGGATTGCTCTGCCTGTCTCCTGATATGGGAGATGGGGGTTTTCTTTCTTTCAACCTATGAGGTGAAAAGTTGTTGTCTCTGATTGTGTAAGCTATTCTGGCATTTCTTAAACAGAGCTAGAAGCAGGAGCTTCAGATGCTCCAGACTGGGCAGATAACAGCCCAAATCCTTTGTATTATGGAGTCATGTTAATAAATCATATTTAGCCTTCTGATATTATTGTCAAGAGTCCTTTGTTACTGCAAGGAGCATGGCAATACTGTCTCTCCAAGGCTTCCCAGATTTCCAAAGGGAGGGATTTTCCCCACCAGGTGAGAAGCTCCAGTTATGCTGCAAACACTGAGCAGTCCAGGCTGTGCCCTCCTTGCACCCACAACCACGGGGCACACCCAGCTCCACCTAGCCCCAGGGTGTAAAAAATCCAGGGAAAAGTGAGAAAAGTGGGATCATTTCCAAGGGCACAGCAGGGCATTGCTGCTGCTGAGGGGCTGCAGCCATCCAGGAGCTCTGCCAGGCTCTGTGCCAGCGCTGGCTGTGGATGTGCCTGGGGACAGGGGAGCTGAAACCTGCTCTTCTCCTTCAGGAAATTCCCCCCCTGGCCCCAGAACCCCCCTGAGAGTCCCTGGATGTACCAAGAAATCAACATCAGGCCTGGGAGGAGCTTCCCCACAACTGATGGGGCTCCACCAAGACCCAGTTCCCACAGGAGCTTCACAGTGCCATGGAATGGTTTGGATTGGAAGGGATGTTAAAAATCATTCACCCCCAGCCATGGCAGGGACACTTTCCAGTGTCCCAGGCTGCTCCAAGCTCTATCCAACCTGGCCTTGGACACTTCCAGGGATCAAGGGGCAGCCACAGCTTCTCTGGGCACCCTGTGCCAGGGCCTGCCCATCCTTTCTTCCCAAAATCCCATCTAAACCTCCTCTTTGTCGATTTGAAGCCATGCCCCCTTGTGCTGGCACTCCAGGCTGTTCTGGGGGGCCTCACCTGAGAGCTGCAAGCTCCAAAGGCAAAGAATTTGGGAAAGAAGAAGGTGCAAAGATTTGGGAAATACAACCCACAAAGAACCAGGAATTGAAACAGGAATTTGGCCCAGGAAAGAGAGGACAGAGGGAGAAGAGGATAAGGGAGATCAGACACACAAAAGGGAGCAGCAAAAAGGAAGAGAATGGGCAGCTCCAAGTTCCACTGTGCACAGGACAGTCCTGGGCTGGAATTGCAGCCAGGGACATTGGAGCTGGGAGAAAAATCCACCTGGACAAGAGAGCCCAGGGAGGGAACTGCCTGTTCCCTGAGGTTCAACAACACTCAGCTGATGCTCTCCAAGAGAGCTGGCTCTGGTTTGGAGCAATGGGGCAGTCCAGGTGACCTTTCCATTCCCTTCCTTTCCCTTCTTCCACTCCCTGATGAGAACAAAGCCTGATTGTGTCCCTCTGCTCTGGTGACAGCATTCCTTGGATTTCAGGGCAAGCCAGGAGCAGCCAGGGCTCAGGGAGAGGCTCAGGGGGCTGGACTGGCATCTGAGGTGTGCCCAAGGGAAGGGTGATGCCAGTGGGATCAAAGCCATGACCTGCTCCTTTGCAGGGAGTCCCCAACACACCTGGACTGGGTTCCTGGTGGGAAACTCCCTTTCTGCTGCTCTTTCTCTGGATGGAAAACAGGGAGGGAAGGACAGGTCTAAAAGGTACCAGGAGACTGGAGACAAAGTGTCCCAGTGAGCCCCTTCCCAAGGAGAACAGGCTGGGAAGCCTCAGCCCTCCCCCAGGGAAAGCTTTCCCCCCCATGGGTGAATTCCCATCCCCGTGGGTCTGTTTGAGCAGGGCACATGGACACTGGGCTTGCCCAGCACAGAGAACCATAAAAGAAATGAAAATTTTTATTTGCTTTCTTCACTTCCTTGTGAGGGAGGACAAAGCAACCTTTCATCCCTGCCCTCCTGGGTTTTGCTCATGGCTTTACAAACAAGCTCTCCAGGAAAGGGTGTGAGGACAAGCAAAGGTTTCAATTTCCTGGCCTCAAGGGCACGTTACCCCTAGGAAATTTTAAATTCCAAACCAAACCAGCTGAAAGCTCCTGGGTTATTTCCAGCTTCTGGAATCAGACTGGTTACAAAAGCCAGGCTGGTTTGCAGCCAGGTCCTCCTACATGGACAGACTGGTACTTTAAATAATAAAATTACACCATGAGCTCACTGAATTTGGCAAAAATTGTCTTGTTTTTCCCCAGTCATGAGGGAACACCTAAGCAATGAAAACAGAGCCCAACTCAGGGCCAGGCTGCTGCTGCCTCTGGTTGTGAGCTACAGGAATGTGGAAGGACAGGAAGAAAAAAAAAACAAACCAAAAGTGTGACAAGGTTTTTTTCCCCGTATCTGTTGTGCTCTCCCAGGTTCCTGGTGGCTGAAGGGCCGTTCCCAGGATACATTAACCAAGCCAAGAACACCAAACACAGCCCAGGAAAAAAGCAGGCTGCTGCCTGCTCCCAGGCTGCTGCTGTCAAATATTTGCTCCAGGATTATTTGCATTGTGTCCCCTCTACAGCCCCGAGCTCCTGCCACTTCCTAGTTGGCTCCTAGATCTTATCTGGGGCTCTCAAACAGGACAGCCCCAGCCCCTGCCACTGTCACAACCCGTGGGACAGCTCAGCACCAGCTGGGACCAACCCAGAACAGCAGAACCCTCTGGAAAAGAAGGTTCAGGCACCTCACAAGGCCTTAATTCCACCCCTGAGGAATGAAGAGAAGGAGGCCATCCACCACAGCTCCTCAGGGTGGGGGACAGGCTCACACAGGAATCATGGAATAATTACAGCTGGAAAAGATCTCCAGGATCACTGAGTCCAGTCTTGACCAAAGTGGGTTCCTGGAGCTGGAAAGCCTCTGCAGAAGCTTCTGCTCTGCCACTGTCACCCCATGAAGCACGTTGGGCACCTGCTTGGCTTCTCCTGGTCTACAGTTCCCCATCCATTTGTCAGAAATAGCAGATTTTAGAATTGTGGAATGGTTTGGGTTGGAAGGGACCTTAAAGATCAACTAATCCCTGTCGTAAGAACATATTATAAGTTTCTTTGTATGCAAGCTTGCAGAAAAAATTTCTTATGAGAAAGTATTCTTTTTACTGTTTTTTTACTCTGTACAAGTTTCTATAAACAAAATCTCTGATGTGTGTTCAAAGACGTTTAGATTTCTCTGCCTGTCTCCTAGTAGTGAGAGATGGGGGTTCTCTTCCTCTCAACCTGTGAGGTGAAAAGTTGTTATCTCTAATTGTGTAAGCTGTTCTAGCATTCCTTAGACAAAGCTAGAAGCAAAAACTTCAGATACTCCAAACGAAGCAGATAATAACCCAAAACCCTTTGTATTATAGAGTCATGCTAATAAATCATATTTAACCTTCTAATATTATTATCAAAAATCCTTTGTCAATACACAAACCACAACAATAAATCCCATTCTCTGTCATGGCAGGGACAGGTCCCACCAAACCAGCTTGTTCCAAGCTCCATCCAACCTGGCCTTGGACACTTCCAGGGATGGGGCAGCCATGGAAGAACCTGTGCCAGGGCCTCAGCACCCTCACAGCCACAGATTTCCCCAAGCTCAGCCAGAAGATGGATGCAGGGCTGAAAACAAGGCACAGGGACAGTGCAGGCAGCTCAGAGAACTCGACTTGAAGCATCTTCCCCTTGCCCACAGCTCCTTCCAGGCAGAGCTGATAAGCCAGTTCCTAGGAGCTGATAAGCACAAATCAATTCTGTTGGAGCAGGATCCCCTTCCCACAGGGAACAGCCCTCTGGGAACACCCAGCTCTGCAGCCCCCCACTGCTGCCAAGGAAAGCCAGTGACAGGCACACAGGAGGAGCTCCCAGCACTGGCATTCCCACCCTGGAGCTGCCCATCACCACTCCTGCCTGGCCCAGGAAGCCACCAGAGATACAGCTCCTGCTCCCTCTCCATTGTGGGTCCAGACTCAGCCCGTGCCTGCTTCCAGCTTCCAGCCCAGCTGACTCTGGTGCCCTCTGCCTCTTCCCTCAAGAGCCACCTCTGCTCTTTTCCACATTCATTTTTAAAGAGCAGAGCAGTGCTCACAGTGTCCCTGTGTGTCAGCTGGTGCTTTGGGACAGGAGGGTGCACTGGGGCTGGAGAGGAAGATGTTCACCCTTTGATTAGTTTAGATTAGTTCACCCTTTAGATTAGTTGATCTTTAAGGTCCCTTCCAACCCAAACCCAAACCAGGTGAGGCTCTTTCTACCCACAGCTTCAGCCTTGGAACACTTTCCTGACATTTTCCTTCCCCCCTCTGCTCTGCACAAGGCAGTGACACAACACCCCCAGGGCACCCCTCACCTCCTGCCACCGTCCCCAAGGCAGAGCTGGTGGGACAGCAGTTATCAGCCACGTCCACAGCTCAGGTTGCCATCTCCTGGCACAGGGAGCCCAGAGCAGCTGCAGCTGCCCCATCCCTGGAAGTGTCCAAGGCCAGGCTGGATGGGGTTTGGAGCACCCTGGGATGGTGGAAGGATGTTGCAAGAACATATTATAAGTTTCTCTGCATGCAAGCCTGCAGAAAAATCTTCCCATGGGAAAACATCTTTTTACTGTCTTTTACTCTGTACAAGTTTCTGTAAATAAAAACTCTGATCTGTATTCAAAGACATTTCGATTTCTCTACCTATCTCCTGATAGTGAGAAATAAAAGGTTTTTTTCTTTCTACCTATGAAGTAAAAAGTTGTTATCTCTGATTGTGTAAGCTATTCTGGCATTCCTTAGACAGAGCTGGAAGCAAGAGCTGGGGATGCTCCGGACTAATAGCCAAAATCCTTTGTATTATGAAATCATGTTAATAAATCGTATTCAGCCTTCTGATATTATTGTCAAGAGTCCTTTGTCAACACACAAACCACAGCAATAGAAGGTGTCC
The DNA here is from genome assembly GCA_013399835.1 of Leptocoma aspasia. Classification (NCBI taxonomy): domain Eukaryota; kingdom Metazoa; phylum Chordata; class Aves; order Passeriformes; family Nectariniidae; genus Leptocoma; species Leptocoma aspasia. Next base: position 618 of record VXAX01004273.1, on the reverse strand, counting down.
CTGCCCGTGGCAAAGGTTTGGAACCGGATGAGCTTTACAGTCCCTCCCAACCCAAACCATTCCATGATTCTGTGATTCTAAGCAGGTTCTAAGACTCTAAGGGAGAGCACTGAGAAGGATCTACCCAACCCCTTCTGCTGCTCCCCGAGAGCCTTGAGTGCCCCACCACTGCCAGGTGCCATCAGCCACCTGCCTCACCTCTTTGTCCTTCAGCCCCAGGAGCAGCACCTCCTCCATGAGGGTCAGCCGGATGTCTTTGGACTCATCAGGCTCGTCCTCGTTCAGGTCCCTGTCCGCAGCCGCATCCTCCTCTCCGTCCGGCTTCTTGTCCGAGTTCCTGCCCTCCGCCCGCCGGCCCCGGTGCGTGAGCGTCGTCATCTCCCGCTGCAGCCGGGCACAGCTTTGCTCAACACCGCGGCTGGTGCCGGTGCCGAGCCCCCAGACCCGCACCCGCTCCCCAGACCAAGGGCCCATCTACCCCAGGATTTCCAGCTCCCCCTTCCCGGGCGGTGTCGGGGAGCCGGAGGTGCCGCGCCGGTGGCAGCGCCGGTTCCGGAGGGATCCCGGAGGCGCAGCAGAGCCGCCGAGCCCCTGAGGCCGCACGGGCGGGTCCCGCAC
>VXAX01004262.1:0-29735 GCA_013399835.1 Leptocoma aspasia | reverse complement strand
CTCCCCCCCCCAAAAAAAAAAGATCATTTTGATATTTAGGTGGCAAGTGGGAAAACTGAGATGCTTCTGGAGTTCAACCTTTTTACCCTGACAGACCTGGTGAAATCCTGTCCTCTCCTCATGCTATGCCCCAGTCACTTCACGTGACTAATTGCATCAGTCATCTCCTCTTCTGCCATGACAAAGTCCAAGATTATTTCCGAGTTTGCTCATCTGGTGATGCAGTTGCTCCCTACAAACGATCAGCATGGCCTCTTCTTGTGGGGAGCCTCAGCTAAAACACACAGCACGCTCTCAATTAATGAACATTTCTTTGAGTCAAATAACACAGGAAGGTTCAGTGCCATGTCAGTTGGACTGTGATCAAGAATAATGGAGATTTTACAAAATAATGCTCTTTTTTTTTTTACATTTTGCTGCCTTACCTCAAAAATACAGCTCACCTATATATGATACAGGGAAGAAAAAGGAGGAAAAAAGAGAAAATGTCAGGTGTTAAGCCTGCATTAGAAGATTACAGACCAGTAAGCACAGAGGAAGGTGGAAAGAGGAACTGCAGCTATTTTAATCATGTTTTATCTCTACTGAAAAAAATAGAAAGATAAATTAGAGTAGTAGACCTGCTACAGAATAGAGCAGAACACAGCATTAGACTCTGAGATCTTTAAGCTGCTTATAAAAGTTTTGAAATACAGAATTTCTTCAGTGATTGCCACATGGACTCCACTTGTCAGTGCCATATGCACTGACAAGTACTTTGAGTAGTTGCAGTGCTGAACCTACACTGGTAGCAAACTGGCAAGGGAAGAGGCCTGCTAAGCAACTGAGATAATCCAGCATTACCACGTTTAGGAGGTCATGGCCACAGACTATGCTTCTGAACTTATGGCACTCAGAGGAGGAAAAGCCCCAGATGCATCTGTTTGTCTGTGCTTGGTGTAGTGGAAAAGCTGTGATCACCTCAGCAGGTGCTGGGCCATCACCTTTGCTCGTATGAGAGGTGCCTTTCTGTAGCAAAACTCCTAAATGTCATGGTAAACTCCTAAATGTCACTGTATTTATTCACTCTGAGTAGCAGTCAGTGCCTTTAAGTAAGGGCTTCACCAAGTCAGAGGAGGCTGCAAATCGGTGATGTAAAGTGGCAGAGTTTCACTTGACCTCCCATTAGCCCCAGTCAAGCCAGTTTATTAAACACAATAAAACACCAGGACCACAGGAGGAAATAAAATATACATCTAAACTAGGACTTTCTCACAAAGATTATATTTTTTTCTTCTTCTCTTCCCCACAGAATTTTTCAGATCAGCAGCATAATAGTATTCCAGTTAATGGACAGAATCAATGTTTCAGAGAACAGGGAAGACAATGTCCCAGAGAGTCAGACTGTCTCATGACTCTCTGGAAGAGAACCCAGTTTTTGTTTTGGTTTGATTTGGGTGTTTTTGACCAAACGCAGTTGTGCTGCCCTGATGGAAACAAATATTCATTGGTTTCATGGAGATTTCTGCCTATCTCAGGAGCATGAGACTGGTATTTTACTTTGATCACATCCTTTGTTGTGATGTAATCATTGCAGGGTTTTTGTTTATTGGTGAGTGTTTTTTTTTTTTTTCTCTTTTCCCCCAAAGTACTTAATTCATTTGTTCTTAGAAGCCCTCAGAACTGCATTTGGCTGATAAGTGATTTTTGGGCTGTGTCTAGGTGTTACCAAGGGACATCCTCAAGAGACCATTTCACTTTGCCTCATCTGTTTCCTTTGCTACAGCTGTTCTTAGTTTTCTCTTCACATCACAGGGGCAAGTTGCAATCTTCTGTTGGGGAAATAGGTAACTTAATTAAAGCACCTCAGGGAAGGGCTCTGCAGAGCATCAATCTCAGGGGACAATTTCAAAATTCAGTGAGTAAACATGGACTTCAGGAACAACAGTGTTAGGCATGGCTGGGCAAGACACAAGCAAGGACAGCATCTCAGGCTGCATCTCATAGGATGTGTTCCTCGAGCTCCAGTGGCACAACCACGAGCTGAGGGTGCTCAGCACCTCACAGGACTGCAGAGTCACTGTTGCCACTGTTCTGCCCTTGCACCACTAGTTCAGCTTGAAAGGACCTGACTGTTTGGTCTGAAAACTAGAATTCAATTTAGTAAATCAAAACCTCAACTGGTTCTGCAGCATTCACTTGAAATTCTATAAACCAAATTTATCTTTGTGTGTGATCTAAGTGATGTAGAGTACAAGGCTACTGAATAATGAGAGAAAAAATAGACTATGATTTAGTTATTAGCTCACCAACTACATCTCCCTCTTTAAATTTACACTGTTTTGATGCAGTCATCTGTTGTATAGCTTTATACTGCTGCCTTCTTGCAATGCCATCAATATGCTCCAAAGAGCAGCAGACATTAAAATCATTTTAGTGTACCAAATTGCTGAATGTAAAGAACTTTGAAGAAACCCTTTCCTCATCAGTACACACATTTTCTTGTAGGTTCTCCCATGACCTCATATGAAGTGGTTAGGTAGCACTCTTTTTCTGTGGGATAAGAAATTCCCAGTTGCCCATCACCCTCATGGTAGGCATGTTTGGGTTATGAAGCAGAATCTTTGAGTACAATCATTTTAAGATGCCTGGGTAGCTCGAGGGACATAGAGTCCTTACTGGTCCCACAAGCACAGATCCCTGTAGCTGCAAGGAAGGGTTTGCTAGCAGAGGAAATGGAAAGCCAGGACTTTCCCGTGCTGTAATCTGTGAGAGTCAGGCTGGGTGCAGATGAACGCTTCCATGAAACAAAGCATTTAGGCAGGCACTTAAACACTTCCTCTGCTGAGGAACTGTAACACTGCACACCAGACGTCTTTCTCTTCCTTTTTCCTGAGCAGGAATATGGCACCTAGGGCTAAATATAGCACCAGATACAGCTGTTTAATATTCTGTTAGCAAGAAAAGAGAGTAAAGCTGGTATTGCACATTGTAATTGCTTAAACTTATTCTGAGTTTTCCCAATTAATTAAAAATTAATATTTTTTTATGTCCAGCTGATAAACCCTACACATGAGCTGGGAAACATTCTGTTCCTGTTTACAGAAATCTGGATCCAGTCCCATCTGAGACATCTGGGTTCCTGGAGTCACAGCTTAGGTACCTATTATGTTAATGATCAGACCAGACAGCTTTCCCCATGACCACACTGCCTCTGCAGGATTGCATCACAAACCAGCGGGACTTTTTAAACACATGCTCATATTCTCCTGATTCTAAATTATTCCTGTCTCAGGCAGTGAACAAGCTGAAAACCTGAAAGAAGCAAAATAGTCTTCTCTTGTGAGGCGCTAGGCTGTAACTCTGAAGCTTAGACCCTATTTCTGACCTCAGACTTCTCATATGACATTAAGCAAGAAGGCTATGAAGCCTGGCAGTGGGACATCCCATTCCAACAACTTCTAAGTGCCTAAAGTGATACCATTAAACTTCAGTAATTTCATATGCGAAGAAACAAAGTTGGAAATATTTGTACAATGCCTTAAAAAACCACTGGTACAATTCCTGCTCCTAGCAGCTTGCAGACTAAGTTGTAGATGAGAGGAAAACACAAATGCTGAGATCTGCTGTACACATTGGCTTTCTACCACCAAGGTAGTCCTAAGCCAACAAACCTGGGCAGAAAAGTTGGAGCAGCACAGTGTCTCTGCTCTGTGTTACACAGTGAGGCTGATCACTTGGAGTTGTTTTCCAGCTTGCCTGTGAGCCCTTGGCCTATGACAGGTAGCCATTCTTCCGTCCCAGGACACACAGCCTGCACTCCCCTGGAAATGAGGTTTATGGTGCTGGACACTCAACAGCATGTGTATACTGCCCAGTCAACCTGCTTGGGTCATCTGCCTGGCTGGCAAGATGTAAGAGAGAGATGGGGAACTGCAATGGAAGTCCTGGGAATATAGCAGGGAAGTGGGGAGCTGGAAACAGGGAGGAGCCCAGAAGTTTCACACTGAGAAAGATCCAGTGGGAAATGCAGGGCACACAGAATGCAAATCAGGAGAAAATTACAATTCATTAGTTACACTGTTCACAGGACTCTATTTTTCAATTATATTTTCTTCTCTTCTAAAAAAAGACAAATAGTACCTGCTCCTTCATGCTCCCATTATGTTGCCATTATTATTTTAATCTTAATTGTTTATTAGTTGAATACTGTAAAAGGCTGGAAGGGGCAGACATAGAGAATACAACATTTCTGTGGTTTGCTCAAAGAAGACCAGCTTAAGCAGGGATGTGAGAGAGCCTGGGGAACCATGTGAGTGCAAGGAGAGGCATAAGGGCAGTGAGCCAGTCATAAGTGTGCATGCTTCTAAATGGTTTTAATGGGGTCACTTCTGTCCTAAGGCACAACACACTGCTGCTCGGATGACAGACTCTGCCCCTGAGCTTGTGAAAGGTTTTGCAGCTGAGTGTGACAAGCTTGGGTTTAGTGCAGAGGGGGCTGCACTCAGGACTTGAATGTGGCCAGATGGCAAAGAGGAGCATGTGTGCCCATTGGAAGACTGAATGGCTACCAAGAAATAAGGCAGAGAGTAGGAGACCATGGTGCAGAAAAAGACTTCATGTCATATTGAGACTTGGACAAAGGTTTCAGAAGAAGTGGATGGTTTGGGAAAGGCTGCAAAGGGACAACATTACAATATAATGGCTGTCAGTGAGAAGGAATGGCTGCAGGTTTATTCTGTGATAAACATTTAAATTGTTCAGTGCAGAATGTTTTAAAACATTCCTCATTCTCATTAGTATAGCTAATCACCCAGTGATTCTGTTTTCTCTTTTCCATGTCATGTTCTTCTGTTATTGCAGAGAAATAGAAAATATACTTTTAAATTAAGAAACTGTAGTTGGGTAGACAATAAACAACATGGGGTGGTCCAAACACATAACAGTTTAGAACTCTCCTCATTTAGAGCCTTTCTTACAAAAGTGTTTGTCAAATACTGTTCCCTCTACACTACTGTCCATCCCTGCTGAGAATATCGTGGGCAGCCGTAGGAGAATTTTGTTAGAATTAATCCCTGATCACCTTCATTTAAAGGCTTTATCTTATTCCAAAAGGGGGTGAGAGAAAAGCACACACACACATATAACCACCCAGAGCTTTAGGACAAAAGAAGTAAAAATATTGGTCATATGAGTTTCTCCCTCAGGAAGAAAAAAATACAGGCATTTACTAATCAAAAAGGGGTGTTTTTTGATTTTTGTTTGTTTGCTTTTGCTAGTCTTTACACATGCTTAATACATTGCTTGTGGGCTTCAGGTTTCACTTTAATGCAGAGTTAACCCTTGAAATTCATTAATTGACTTTATGTTGCATTAAATGCTGCAATCAATTCAATCTCAATATTCTACACTTTTATCTCTGCTATAAAAAAAAGCTCTATTAGCTTTACTTGGCTCAAAACCAATACAGTAAACTACCCTTAATTATTAATAATCTGCTTCCCCTTCAATAAAACTTTTTGGACCTTTACTACAGTAGGATGATATATTTATTTGATGTGTAGGGTTCAGAGCAATACAGTGCACTCTCTCTGGGAAAGAATCCAAAAATAACTATCTACTTGATATCAACCCAAGGGATTTCCTAAGGGAATGGGAGTATCATTTCAGGGCAGATCATCAGTGGTTTAGGGGAATTAGACAAATTTGTGTCTGGGGAACAGATGTGTCAGGGTTTGTAAATGTGTGAAAGAACCTTTCCCCCCTCGGTCACCAGTTCAGGTCCATCCAGCACAGCAGTGACTGGAAGCTATTAAACATCTAATGAACTTCTGGGGCCTCCTGCAACAGGGAGTGGGATTCCTAACAGACACTTGCTAACATCTTGGAGCCACTCCTACCCAAGCTGCAGCCTCAACAGCAAAACATAGAAACTGGGAATAAGCATGACAGAGTGAAGAACATTTCATCTGTTAAATGCAGTAAGCAGGCTGCTTCTGGTCTGGCAATCCAGCTTTAGATTTACTGCTGGCACTTTCTTGTTCTTTAAAAGAAAGAAAATGATGTATTATAAAGCATTGTGTTATGTAACCTTTCCTCACAAATGCCATCAGAAGTGCCCAGAAGCCTTACAAACCCACACTTGCAATGTCTCAGGCCCTGGAGAAGATAAAGGAGTAAAGAAAGATTTGCTTTCACACTTAGAGGCCAGTTCTGGGAGTCCTGGGACTCTTGAACTGCTACATGCTGCACATCCAGCTTTTGGGCAGGTCTGCTAGGAGAAAGAGGAGACAAATGCTGAGCATTACAACCACAAACCACAGCTGTTGATGGGAATTGGCAGGAGACCAGGGAATGCCGGGAAGCATAGATGGCCTGCAGCAGAAGGTAGGGCTGAGCAGGGCCCTCTGGCACTTGAAGCTTTTCTATTCATCTCCTGGTGCTTTTCCATCCTGGCATCTGGTTTCCGTGACAGCGCAAGGGAGGGACGGTATGGTGCAATTTTATGGTATGTTCTCCTGGGCTATGTTGGCACTTCCTCGGGTAAACATGCCTCGCCCCAGGCTCAGCTTCAGCGGGCCCCTGGGTTCAGATTCTCTGCGGTGCTTTCGTTTGCCAACAGCTCAGTCCAGTTGTCTCCATATTTCATTTGAGGAGGAGGGGGTCGAGACTGGCCAACTGTCCTCCTGCTCCCTCAGAACAGAGCCATAGTGAGGGCAGAGATGAGCTGTGGCAAAGCCCTGTCCACCAGCAGAGCTGCCACCAGGAGAGCGTGTGACAGGGCTCATAGCTCTGTGGTCCAGCTGGAGCCAGGCTTTGTGCCACAAGACCCTGGATGCACGCTGGTGCTCTCATTTCCTTGCACCCTTTTGAGTGGAACTTTTTGGGGCTCTCTTTATCCACTCATATGCTGCATGACTAAACTGTGCCCAAATTCCAGCACTGGCTTCTGGCTTCTGAGTAGTGCAGTAATATAAGTTGCAAAGAGCATGCAAGTCTTAATGTATGAAAAAGGAGGAGAAAAAAAAAAAAAAAAAAAAAAAAAGGAAGGTTTCTGTAACGGGATCTACTGCTCATCCATTTTTGCTACCAGCATGTGCAAATCTCGCTATTCCAGTCCATTATATTCAACAATCTTATACTCAGTGGCAGGTGAAATGTCATATCTCAGGGTAAATTTTCACTGCAGTAGGCAGAGAATTTGTCCTTTAAACACCCTTAGTATTAATGGGACATTGATCCAGCAATTTAAACTCCAAGAGATACAAATGTCTCATGTGGGACCACTTTCAAATGTGTTGACATTTTGATTCACAAAAATAAGATACTTTTAGAAAGAAATGCAAATTCATTTCATTCTAGATTTGAGGTCAGCTGGATACTGGAAGAGAAATGTGCAATGAATGTTTAGTATGCTCATCAACTATCTTTTAATCTCTATACACTCAAGGGATAAAAATGACATCAGAGAGACGAAGGACAGTTTCTAAAAGTTCTCTGTATTAACTAGTGTATCTTCTCATCGGGCTGGAACCTAAATTCACCTACTGCATTTGCAATATTAGTGTCTAGGGCAAAAGGAGGCTCTGGAACAAGAGACCAAATTTCAGTGACCTCTGAAAACATATCTTTTACACAATTGGATATGCTTTCATCTCCAAAGAGTTCTGATCCTGCTGAAATTCACTGGGAAAATTGTCAGTGTTTTACTGATGTCAGTGAAATTCGCAATAGTACTGGAGCCCAACAAAATAGTGCAGGAAAGGAAACAAAACAAAGTAAAAACATACCAAGAGGGGGTAGCTTAATTTGTTCCCAGGCCAATGCTCTGCCTGCTCTTCCAGCTCAGAAACAATTCAGCACACTATGAGAAAAATGATCTAAACAAATATTTAGAACACACCCACAACTGCCTGACAGATAGTGAGTAGGTCAAACCTTGAGGGAACACAGCAAAGCCTGAATGGTGGTCTGGGCTCCATCCTGCAGAAGAGGGTAAAGCAGATATGGAGCAGCTTTGGAGGAAGAGCAGCTTGGCAATTTGGTGGGTCTGAGCTGGGTGTGAACTACCACCACCTGCCCCTGGACCAAGGCCTGGGGGGCACTGCCATGGCTGCAGGCAGGGCACTGGGGCAGCACCATGGCTCACCTCCCTCCTGTCTCCCAGGGCTTGAGCAGGTGGTGCAGCTCCCAGCAGAGGGGATTGAAAGGGGATCTGCTCCCTGTGCTTGAACCCCAGCAGGCAGGGCCAGCAGGGGCTGGCTGTGGTTTCCCCCAGAAGCAAGGACTCCTCTAACTGCCCCCCAAAGCTCCCCCAACAGCAGGGCTGATGAGAGGCTGAGGCATGCTGGACACATGGGTAGTAAGGTGGATGGGGTGTGTGCTATTATTCCACAGGGGATTTCACAGGAAGCCCACAGCTCCTCTCGAGTGGACATGAGCATCCCCTGTTGCAGAAACCCCAGCTGGTGAATGTCACCTGACGGGGAACATGAGGACTCGGATCATCTCATGCATGAGGAACTAGGGGAGGAGAACAAACGCAAGGGAAGTTCCTCACCAAAGTCCCCCTGCAGAGCAGCCTCTGCTCTTCCCCTTACCCAGCAGGGCTGGTGCAGATGGGGTTGCAGTTCTGGGAGCCACTGTCCAGGGGAAGTTACACCAATTTGGGCACTGACTGAGAACGCAACTTCCCTCACAGACACTTGTACAGCAGTGCCCAACAGAGCTAAGAGGAAGAGGAAAAGCTCAGACACTGTGCAACATGCAAATAACAGTATTCAGCTCTATGAGAAGTTCCCAGGAACAGCTCCAAACCTATGCAGCACTGGGCAATGTGATGATAGGGCATGATCTCTTTGGTGGCCTTCAATCAGATGGTCCTCTCCAAGGGCTCTGGATAAGTGCTCCAGCCTGCCAGTGGGCTCAGCGGGCACTCAAGGTTATCAGGATCAGTCCTTTTCTATGTGCTCACTTGAACACAGTATTGTCCTTCTGGGCCCCTGCTCTTCTTTCTTGCTTCCTGAAACTGACTGGTGTCTGCAGGAGTCTGCAGGGGGAAGAATTTACTGCTCCTGTGCCAGCTACGTGATCTCCTGGGAGCCCTGTGCAAAAGCACGTGGGGTGACACAGTCACCACACAGGTGGCCTTTTCCCACAGAACAAGAGTTCTGAGTACATCCACCAAGTGCTTCTCACATCAGGTAGTTTAGTTTTTTTAAAAAAAAAGACAGACCAAACAGAACCTCAACAAGTTTAAATGACCTTTTTTTTTTTTTTTGTATGAACAGCAGCTACAGGTCCTGGGTGCATTTATACCTCAATGGATAAAGATGTTATGATTCCTGTTATGTCCAGGCATACAGAGGGGTAGCAGCAGACCTAGAACAGGTGCAAGTGGACCTAAAGCAGGTTTTGCTTATAAATGCAATTACAGTAATACCAGTAACCAGGATGTATCAGCTGTGGATCCTCGGCACAAGAAGTCCTGGTATAAGATTTGCAACTTGGAGGCACTCCTAAAACCATCTCCTTTCAGGGCAGTAATCCTGGGAAAAGAAACATGGTCCCAGTCCTTAAATAGAGATGGGAGTGGCTTCTTCATTCACATTTGAGGGATTGCTGTAGGCCATTGCCAGTGATAGCCCAGAGTGCACTGACAAGAGAACATTCATATGTAAGTATTTCTTAATGCTTCAAGGCAAGCAGGATGCCTGACAGACCCACTAAAGCACAGAAGATGGCATTTGCTCATCAGCAAGTCCTTCAGTGAGAGTTAGGATTCACAGGCAGAAGCACCTGCTCTCCTCAGTTCTGGGATTGCCAGAAGAGTCCTGAGAATCAGGCTCCTAGTTTTTATCTATGAGTTTTGTTGACTGATCCAGAAAAACCACCATGGAAGCCCAAATCATCCCTAGATCTTGCAGACCGCAGAGATACTCCCCATCACACTTTGTCCCTGTGTCTCTGTCAAGACACTGAGTTGGTGGAACATAAATTGTCCATCGTGTAACTGCCCTGATGCCAGCAGGTGTCCACTGCCAGGAGCACGCTGCTGGATGAGGCCGGCAGACACAGTTTCCAGCTGTCCCTCCATGGGATAGTTCAGAGGAGGTGCAACCCAGGGAAACAAGCCAAGTCCAGGTCTTCTGTGGCTTCTCCCATTTGGGGTTGGTCCCTGTCCCTTGCCTGAAGCAGCCTGGGCACCTCACAAGCCTCCAGTACAACCCCTGCCAGAGGTTTCTGGGCAGCGATGTGCCTGATGCAGTCCAGCCATCCCTGGTTTTGCACCCTGCATGCTCTGGTTGGGAGCATAGTGCAAGGAGTGTGACTCCAGCCCTGCCACCCAGGATGAAGCTCAGCAGCCACCCCTGCCCACTGACAGCCAAACCAGAGCCCTCCCTGGTGCTGCTGTGGGAGGGAGGTCACCAGTTTCACCGCACTGGAGCAACGCCAGCCCTTTGAATAAACTTTTCAAAGCTGCACTAAGGCATTGTTTAATTTTGATTTCCAAGTGGCCTCTGATTCCTCTGGGTATGCTGGGGGTGGAAGAACATTCACTCCCAGGAGTTTGACTTTGGCAGTGGGCACAGGGCCTGGCACAGCACTTCCTCTCCCCAAGAAGTGGGGAGAGAGGGTGAAGGCTCTTGCTGTTCTCCCTCTCTCAAACACATCACCCCACCAGTCTACTGCACATTTTAACTTGCACCAATAAACCTGTTTGCATGGGTCATGCTGCAAATGAAAACGACGCCAGGATGTGAGATGAAAAATAGTCTGCAAAGAACCAAACCACCCGAGAGTTATTCTAGTGAGGTAAATAATTCAGCAACTGGTTTTTACTGCAGTCCTGTTAACAGAAACACAATTACAGAAGAGGAAAGTAAACCACAGCTGGGAAGAGGAAACAAATGTCTTGGAGGCTCCTATCTCACTGAGGAAATGGTGGGTGGATCCAGGCCCCAGCATGGGACTCAGGCCACATCCAGGGCTTTGACAACAAGTGACCTTAGCACAATGCATCCAAAGCTGCACTCACAGCAGTTGAGCAAAGAAATGAAAGGAGTGTGGTAAAAATGCTCTGGCTGTTGCTAACACTTCACAGTGCTGAAAGTAGCACTCAGTATTGGCACAAGGTTAGTGGTATCTGCACAGCTTTCTGCTAGCTGGTGACTGAGCCCTGCGGGGAAGCGAAGCTGCAAGGACAGGAGTGGGACAAGACGAAGGAAGTGTGAGCTGCAAACCTCTGCTTGCCTTTCTCAGCATCAGATGAATGTTAATTCTCTGCTGATTTGCACAGACACAGACAGGCCTGTTCCTACTAATTTTAGCCCTTACCTAATTTAAAACTACAGACATGTTATTTTCATCGTGGTATTTTTTCCTCTTTTTAACAGGTTGTAAGCTGCCAGATGCACTCTGTGTGGTTAAGAAATTGGTGCTGTCCAAGGGGAGGTGAGAAACCTTTTGTTAAAAATAAAAGGCAGACAGAACAAAATTGCACATTAAAACTTGGAGCTATCACAAGTGCCACCTCAGCTGCCTGTGCTTTGCTGAGGGCCTCTGGCCTGGCTGCACTGTGGTCTGCAGATGCACCTTCCTCAAACCTCAGAGGTCCCAGCCCAGCATGCCCGGCTGTCTCCCAGCTGTGCACACACAGAGGTTGTGCTGTGCCCCATCATGAGCACACACCTAAAAACACCTGCACTCTCTACCTTCACTCCTTCCACCCATACACCCACCCTGCTTACATGCCTGTGGTCCTGCTGCCCAAAAATACACCTGCATCCAGACCTCCTCTCCCTGGCACTGCGTCTTTCCCCTGACACGGGCAAGCACCTTCTCCTCCCTCTGCTCCTCCCGTCACACCTGGAGCTGTCACCCATCTCCAGCAGAGGTGAACAGTAGATGAAGTGCTGAGGTAGATGAAGTGCTGAGCCTGCCTGCACTGGGAGGCAACCCTGTGCTAGAAATGGGTGTGAAAAAGTGGTGAAATGAGGAAACATTTGTGAGAGGAAGTGAGTGGGCGGAGGGAAAAGTCTGGAGTGAACAAAAATCAACAAATAACACATTGAAACTTGAGCTCTGAGTGCTCAGGGTGGGTAAAAGTACACCAAAATACAAAAAAAAAAAAAAAAAGAACACATAGATTACTACCAGAATGCAGGTATTCTATACTAACATACACCTAATGTATGCTAGGGAACAAAGGACTGAAAATAAAGAGGAGGCTCAAAATAAAGAAGACATCTTAAGATCTAATGCCTTAACAGCAGCACAGGTATCTTCAGTGAGGGCGAGAAAGGGAGGCAGCAGATCATGCACATGCATCTTACTGGATCTAGGTTACTGGATCTCGAAGTCCAACTGGATTGATGGTCTCACTAACCAGACATGGATTTTAGCAGTTGTTAACAGACTGCATGCCCCTGTAAATTTTAATTTAGTACTTTCAAGTAAAGCATTTGAAAGATAATATTTTAAAAAAAAATCAAACCATTTTTTCTAGAACAATCAAAATGGAAGCCCTACTCTGTTGTTTCTGATACAGCACTAGTTTCTTAGTTAAGATTTTTCCCTGACAAATGTAGCAGTGCAGGGACCTAGGAGTACAATTCCCAGCTTTTCAGCCTATTACATGTGCATTCCTGACCTGTAAACCTTTCCTTCCTTCTCTAGTCTTGCAGAGCAAGATTGACATTGCTATGTTTTAAGCAACACACCTAAAAAGATCTTGTTTTTGTCTCCCTAAAGGACAACAAACTTGGCCCAAAGGGGCTGCACCAGAAGCCAACCAGTTCTGCCCTGTGAGAATCAGCCCACACAACCACAGCTCCCACTGGTGAGAAGTTATTCAGACAAGTCCCTCCTCTAAACCACTCACCCAGTGAGTTGGTTTCATCCAAGCTGCTGCCATGGTCATGGAGAATGAACAACAGACAGGTAAACAGCTATTATGGCATGCACAGAAAACTGTCCAGTTTTGGTTGCATCTCATTCCTTCCCACATGTTTCAAACCAGGCTGTTCCACAGGGATCCTCAGAAGAGGTTCCCTTCCACAAACAGTAAGACTGCCCATACCACTTCCATATTTAAAAGAATAACAGAAGTGACCTGAGAGTTGCATTATTCCCAGACTTGTCCGTGGAGGAGCCCAAATGTACTCACTCGGCGTGACACCGCTCCCTCTGGGGCTACGGCAGCGAGCTCTCTTGGAAAGGCGGCAGTGCAGCCCAGCCACGGGTTACGATGATTGCTACTGACAGGTTCTTCATGGTATCACAACAAATTAGGTCACAGATTAGATTTTCATAGCACAGATTACAATTTGTGTCTACATCTTTTTCTTAAATAGAAAGGGTTGTGGCCAGGAGGTCTGACCTCCAGATTGGGAACAAGGCAGGGATTGGGGGGGTCCTATTTCTCAGTTGAGACAAAGACTATCTTAGCAAGACCCAGATAAAATTCCTAGTTTTCTGCTCTAGTCAGAAGACTTGGTATTTTTCTCTTTCTATCCAGCAAGCCTTTGAGAAATGAGTTTGTCCACTAGATATCCTGGGGTAGATCATACAGCATTGTTTGCAAAACAGATAGCAAACTCATGTCTAGAAAGAAATTTTAGAAAAAAAATAGATTTTTATGACATAATAGGAGATTGCACCACCTGAAAAACTGCTGGGAATGGAAACCAAAGCTACCTATTAGACTTACCCTACCGATTACCACAAGGTCACACATACACTCAGTTTGAGCATCTCTAGTGCCGAAAGACCTCAAGGGAATAAATTCATGTGTGTAATATTTGTTTTAGAATATACCCAACAAGGACAGTAATAGAACTCAAGCACCAAAAAAAAAAAAATAAATTCCAAGCTATATCAAGCTCCACACAGAGTAGCACAGAACAAAGGTTTCCAACAGCTGAGTAACTGCAGACACTGTGCAAAGTGCTTCCTACCCACTGTGAGATACATCCCTGCTGCAGATTTGAAAACCAGCTCCAGCAACTGTGTTCCAGCAGACTGTCAGGGCTGTGTTCTGCTCCCAGCCACCTCCTCCCTCAGAGCTGAGCTGCTGCAGGGGAGAGAAGGCTCCTGGGAGCCAGCGAGCTGGATTCAGCTCCCTGTGGAACCGTGCAGGTCTGCATGGGGGCAGTGATTCAGTGATAAGCAGGCTCACAGCCATAGTAAGCACTAAAGGAAAACCTAAACCAGACAATCAGGAGGACAGGTCTAGGACTGAACTAACCCCAGGGACAAGTCTTTCTAAGTCAGGGTAGAGAAAGCAATGCAGGGATCACCTTCAGCTTACAGAAGCAGTCCAGATACCACAATGGAATCACCTTTGTGCTTGGGTAGCCCAGAGACCTACACTGGCTCTCTATGGAGCCTCTGGAGCATGTACTTACTGAACCAGAGCAGGTCTGCTCATACCTGCTGGCAGACCAAACTCTAGTCAAGCCCCTGAGGCTGCCTGCAGCCAGAGGACACAGCCTGTCTTCCTGTTCCCAGGGCAGCAAGAGGAGCACACGATGCTGTGCCTGTGCTGTACCTGCAGGTTTAGACAGGCTGGTGCTCAGCACCCTCCCCTCGGCCTCACACCAGCCCAGCTGCCAACACTGCTGGCCTGAATCATTGCCTGCGCCTCCAGCTCCGAAACAATCTCGCACGTCACTTCAGCAGTTTTTCACAGGAAATATGCTTTTACTTTCAAAATATTCTGGGCCTTGTTCTCCTCCAACAAGCACAGGAAGTATCTCAAATACCAGTCTTTATTTTTTTGAGCCACTATGTATCCTCTGATACTTTTGAGCACAAAGAAGCGTACGCTGTGCCCTTCCATGCTCAGAGGTGGCATTAGCGGTTTTTAAGTCCCCTCAGTGCCTCAGCCTCTCCCAGTGCTCTTGCTGGCCACACTCACATTTAGAGGCACGGAATGAGGCCTAATAATTTTTTCCTCAAGCCTGAGCTGTGCTGTGCCGATTATTGAAAATCTATCGCACATGCTCTTTGCTGAGCAGTCTGAACTATTGATCTCAGTTAGGGAAAAGGATGCTCTGGACTTTATTGGAATTATCTTTAAAAGTCCTGCTGGTACAACTGTTCTACTGGATGCTGAGCACTTTCTTGTCTCCCTGCAGAGCACTGCCTCAGACCTGCTCAGAAGCTCCTTCATGCCAGGAGCTCCTGCTGAGCCATGGAGGAAACCACACCAGCGACCCTGGGAAAGCAAGCGGTGACAGCTGTCAGAGAAGGCACCAGTGAGGCCTCTGCAGAGCTCCCAAAGAGCAAGAGCAGGCAGCAGGTAGGGACTGCTGTCTGCAACAGCAGCTGGAGAGCATCCTGCTGCCTGAACAGGCACAGGCTCCTGATCCCTGCTGAGCAGGGAACCCAGGAGGAGCCATGCAGCCAAATGCTGCCTCTCTCTAAAGCAAGGTGACCATGAGCAGAGCCAAGCACTGAAAATGACCCAGGGTGCCTGTGTGCACCCCAGAGAGTCCTTCAGAGCACATGTAGGCACCATGAACACTCCCCAGCTGCCCACAGCATCAGTTCTGTCCTCCTCAACATTAAACAGGCAGCAGCCATTGCCAACCTCGTTTTCAGTCAAGCTCTGAAACAATGAAGACATTAAACTTCCACCAAAATCCCACGTCTCTTCAAAGCACTTCTCAGTTTCGGGTGCAGATGCAGGATTTTATTTTGTTTGAATTAAAAAAAAAGGGCCTTTCTACTGTTTTAATCACATACCTAACAAAACACTGAATAAGCATCATCCTCATGGCTTTTTGGGTCTTAAATTAAAGAATGTATCCATTTTTTGCGTGTATTAAAAATGGTTATTAGGTATAAGAGTTCCTTTTTAAATGGCAAAGGGGTAACTCTGCTCCAAACGATACAGCCAGGTAATCTTCACTGTTTAGGGGCTGCTCTGTGCTATTCTGTTTCAGCACTAACGCTTTTGAAACTCTACAGCTTGCTCAAGAGAGGGGTAGTTTTCACAGAGTCATGATCACAACCACACCACCGTTCCTGCCCGGATGAGGAAGTACCAGATCCCCCAAAGCAGAAGTGCTCACCCTCTCACCAGCCAGTCCAGCACATTTCTGCCTGCTGGGCTGAACTTTTAGGTGCAATATTTGCATGAACGAGGACGAATAATCAGTCTTCGGCCTGGCACCCGGCATCCGTACAAAAAGCCTCCATCCAACATGGTCACTGCTGCTCCCAGCCCAGGACGGCCACAAACAGCACCCATGGCACGCAGGGCCCACTCCACGGCTTCCTCCTGAGGCCGGCCAGCCCAGCGTGCTGCTGCTCGGCTTCAGTCCGGCAGCGACCGGAGATGGTGCGGGTTGGTGTGAGGGCTGTCACACCGCTCGCTGGATCTGCCACGTCCGTGCCTGGGCACACAGGACCTGCCGTGCCCGGCCTGTCACCCCCCTCGTAGACAGGAGCAGATCCGCCTAGGGCCCTCCTGACCCGGGCGGCCTCGCAGTCTCCGTGCCCTGGGGGAAGCAGAGCTCGGCCAGAGCTGCCTCCGGCCGCCCTTGTGCTCTCTCCGCAGCCCCACAGACCGCCCGGCGCCGCGGGAGGCGGCGGGGACGGCGCGGGGCTGGCCGGGCAGTGCCGAGCATCCTCTCCGGGGGCTGCGCCTTCCCGCCCGGGGATGGGGACAGCGGGGCGGGGGCTGCCCCGGCTCCTTCGCGCTTCCTCTCCGCCCCGTGGCTCCCCACGGGCGCCCACCCCACGGCTCCCCTCCGGCTCCATCCCCATCTCCCTCTCGCTCCCGCTGAGCCGCCCCTCGCCGCTGCCTCCGCGCCCTGCTCCGCCCGCCCGGGGGGCGCGGGCAGCCCTTACCTGGGCACGGGGCCTCGTCCCTCCGGCTGCCGGCGGCGTCACGGCCGCAGGTTGTGGCTGCGGGCGGCGGTGCCGCATCGATATAAAAGGAAGCGGCGCGGGGGGAGGGAGAGGCGGCCCCGGCACCTTCGCCGCGCCCGGCCCCGATCCCCGGGCCCCTCACAAGCTCCCTCCCCGTCGCCCCCGGAGCAGCGGCTGCAGCTCCCCGGGCAGCCCCCGCGGGCCAGCGGCACTCGCAGTGTTCACCCCGCCGAGCCGGGGGTAAAGGATGGGGCTCAGGTCAGAGCCTTCGCATCAGCCCCCACATCCATCCCGGGGGGCCAGGAGAGACCCTTCGTGAGCAGCCAGATATGGCCCTGCCCTCACGGGCTGCTCTGGGCGAGCACGCACGAAGCACACACAACACAGCAGAGCACGGGCGAGGCTCTGCAGCCACGGGAAGGGAGCAGCCACATGCCGGAACACCTTGAAGGCTTCAAATGCGTGTAACAAAACCCAGCCATCTCCACCTGTCTCCCGGCTGCAGGCTCTGCTGGAGCTGCCCTGGCCCGAGCAGCACCTGGGGCTGCAGGCTTGTGCCCTGGGAAGGAGCGACATCCTGGGACGGGGCTGTTGGCAATTCCAAATGCAGGTGTTGGTCCCTGCTATGGTCAAGGCCTGGTTATCCAGCCTGGCAGCCAAGCCACTTCAGTGAGACATTGTCTGTAAGACTAGCTATGGAGGACCAAAGAAAAAACTCATCAAGGCCTAATTGTTCCTTCAAACCCCGAGAGCTCCTTTCATCTCTAGAGCTACACTCAAAGTCCAGAGCAGTTGTGACATCTCTGAGGCACCTTGTTCTGTTTCTTCTTCATCTTCTCCATCCTGTTGACAACTGATGACATCTTGGTTGCAGGAGGAGTGAGGGTCCCCCCAGGACACAGCCTCTCCATCTGCTCCTCAGGAAGCTCTCCCTCCAGCAACAGATGCTGTTGTTCGCCTGCACCATCAATCCCTTTCAGGAAGGGACAGGGATTAGGTGTGGTAACACGTCTTAAGGTAATTTCTCTAAACAGCATTTTGCTTCCCAGCTTTACTGTCAGTCAGTGGTGGGGGGCTGTGGTGCTTCAGTTCACTCTGCAGCCCCCGAGGCCCAGGTCTTGCCACAATGGCTACAAGTCCTGTCTTTTGCCCAGAGCAGATGGAGACACGGGCAGCAGTGAGGCCGGGGTGCAGAGAAGTGCCGTAGGTATTGGGACCCCTACGCAGAAGTATCTTCCTTTGGTGCCTTTGTTTACATTCCACCAGGCAAGCAGCTAAAGCTGTGGATCAGGGGCAGAGCAGGCGCCTGCTCTACAGACAGGGGGAAGTGATGACCCCTGGCAGCCCCCATCTAAATAAACATTACCAGGGGTTACATTTTGCATGGAAAACATTTAGATGGAACACTGCCATGGGCAAATGAGAGGAACAAATCCTGCCCTGAAAGGTTTTAAAGTAGAGAGGGGTTTTCCACCTCCAAAATTCTTGGTTTTGGTTTCCCACCCCCCTCAAATTTCTGTACATCCTGGCAGGGAAGGGGGAATAGAAGGAGCTTTTCTGCTGGACCCAGCAGCGTCTCATCCAGACAGACCTGGCTGGGAACGTAAGTGCCAGGGATTATCTGTCCCTAAGCAAGGTGGCTGTTCCAGATCTGCTCCAAGGAGGAAGTGGGGGTGCCAGAACCACATTTAAGGGTGGACCTGGGTCCTGTGTAAGGCTGCAGCCAGAGATTGCTCTGGCAGGGCAGCAGCACCTCCTTGCTTACAGCCAAATGTGGAGGAACAGGCCCTGCTGCTCCTTCTCAGGGCCCAGGAATTGCAGCAGCTACTTGGATAATGCTGGCCAGATGGTGTCACTGCCCTGCTGCCCTCCCACCCCAAGTGGTGTTTGCTGAGATCTTGCTGCTTCTCCTGGACATGGAACCTTCACTTCACCTTGACCTCTCAGGTAAGTATATGGCCACCCTGGAGGCAGTGCTCACAGGAGGGCTGCTGACTCCTTATGATTGATCTTCACACCAACAATGGAGTAATTTATACTCTTTCAAAGGTGTCCAAGCTGTGGTTTGTGATGGCCTCCTTCCCCTGCTCTTCTCATATCTCTACACTGTAGCACACGTAGAGCTCAGATTTGTTTCTATGCTCTGCCAAAGTCTTGGAACTCCCAGTCTTCCAGCATCACTTGCTGTCAGTTCACTTCAGATGAAGATGTTTCCTGCTCTCCAGTTGTCCAAACTTCCTTTTTAAGCAGCTCTGTGCACCCTGTCAAGGCAGGTTTAGCATTTGTTCTCCTGTTTCTTTCTGCAGAGCTTGGCCCAATTCCTGTAGGGAGGACAGAGTGAGGAGTATCCTGGATCACAAATCTGCCCTTCATCCCACGCTTCTATCCACAGAGGTCAGAACGACTGCAGTGGTCCTGAAATTGCTCCACAAGGGCTCCTGGGTGGGTTTTTCTTTTTCCAGCTCCTGGGTGGGTTTCCACACAATAAAAAAGTCAGCTGAAATGAGAGCATGTGCTGCCTGCAGCTCATTTACTGGTCAGCTGCCTGAGGCTCTTGCTTTCCTGCCTACAGTTCTTAAAGTAGAGCTACAGCTCTGAATTAAAATATTGCAGTGAATAAAGGGAAGGCATTTGGGTATGTAGATCTGGAGCCATGGATGGGAATAGATGCCAAATAGATAAGTGATTACAGACAGTAGAACCTTTACTTATTTGAAATCTGCTTTGTCTTTGAGGTGTCTAAAGCAGCAAGTGGCCGCTGGTGTCAGGTCATTAAGGAAATCTGCAGGTTCCAACAGAAAACCACAATAAACCCCTGCTTAATCACCAAACAGATGCTGACCTCTTTTGTGCACATTCAGCTCAAGGTGCCTTGTCTTTCCTTCAGTCTGAAGTTCAGGAACACATTTCAGACCTTTCTGATACGTAAGTTTTTGAATTTTATTTAAAGACTAAGAACCCCATCTCAGAGGGACTGTTGACACCTACTGTAGCAGGGGTGTGAGAGTGAAAAGATGGAAAGATGAAAAACATTACTAAAATAGGTTTAAGAGCAACTTAAGCTTGTAAGTTTACAGGCAGAGGTAGTAAGTTATTCCTGGAGCATTCCCTGAGGAAAAGACTGGGGAAATTAATTAGTTATCAAAAAACAAAGCCTAATGCTACTGTTTTGAAGTGAACAAAGTTAAATACAAGAAACAATCTCTAATACAGCCATTCTGGAGCAGTTGTGTTTGACTGCCCAGGGTTGATTCATGCACTCAACAGGACTGCAAGAGAGAAATCAGATTAATAATTTCTGGTGGTAACTGAGGCATAAAAAATTATCTTCCAGTGTTGGGGCGGGGGGGCATGGAGAAACTATGTGGAAATGGACCTCGTCCCACACAGCCTTTCAGAGAAAAGCAAAAAGCACCAAGGGGAAGGGATTTTTCTGATCAGACACTACAAGAACCAAGGTCAAACTGGTAGGATCATCATTAATAGAGTCAACACTTGATTTAAAGTTCCAGGTAAGCTGGGAAGCATTCTTTAAGTGGTGCAGAAAATGACCGATCAGCTTCCCCTCTGCTCTGACAGCTTAGCAGATGTGACAGCTGTCACAAACTTTCCTCCCTGCCCCCAGAGTCACAAAAGGACTGGAGCAGACATCCGCCTTGCTGCAGCCGGGAGGATCTGTTCTGTAATTTGCAGAGGAACAAGGCAGAGCCTGTACCATGACACACTATCGTTTTTACTGTTCCTGAGCAGCAGCTGACCAGAACCAGCCAAGACGTGCTGGTTTTGTGCCTGACACAGGTTTTGTGCCTGCTGCAGCTCGGGTGGGGCGGGGAGGGGGGTGTCAGCTTAAGCACGAGTTGACAAACAGCACTTAGCTTATCTCAAGAAGAAACCTGAGCACTCCTTCAGCAGATGACAGAGCTGTAAATCTTGTTATGTATAGCCTTAAAAGTATCATTAAGACAACTCAGAATTGTTAGTTTGTTGTACATAAGAAAAACGTTGTCTTGCAGCTATGCAGAGGAAAATATCTTACTGTCATGTGTGCATTTTGCATCCACCTGAAAAGCCTCCAGCTATTTCAGAAGGGCTAAACGATCTAATAAAAGCATCCCTGAGAGCTTTAAACTCTTAAGGTGAGAAGCTCTCTGTAAGAATGTAAGGCCTGAAGCTGAACTTCATTTACTTATGGACATTTGCTCCTCTGTCTAGTTCTGGTTTCATGGCACAGAAAGTCCAGGGTGTGGGTGGCATGAAACTATGTAACAGTGTGGAGCATGGGAAAATAAAGTTGTTTTCTGCTGATACTCAGGTGAACTATCACACAGAACTAGAGAGTTCTGGGGAGGGGAAGCATCTGAAAACAAATCAGATTCATATGGTTGAACTGTTTGTTGTGCAGTAGGGAGCTATTTTGAGTTTCATTCTTTGGTATTTAGTATTTGCACCACTTTCACTGGTATAGACTGCCAATTTTATGTTTAACTATGAGCTTTAGGTTTGCCAGGAGAAGGGTAAGGAGACTGAAACTTTGAACAACAAGGCAGTTCTCTGGGCATGCATTTGTCTTGTTGTCTGCTGCTCCAAACAGTGTATGAGATATCCACGTCAATTTTAATTGAGGAAATCAATACATGTCACTGAAGAACAGTAATACAAGTAGGACAGAGAACTGAGGCTGTTGGAATCAATGTCTCTCGGAACGCTATTATCTGAAATACTGTGACACAGCAGAAACTGAGAAAGAGCACAATATTTAAGCAGACTGATTCTCCTGCCCCATATCCATATTTCCCCTCTCCAACCCCCCCATGTTGAGCCTATGTAGACTTGAAAGCCCCAAACAAAGCAAGCAGGATGTTCTGTGACAGTGGGTCATCACACCAGTGCCACAATCCAGTCTGAAGCTCTCACCACAGCAGTCTCCTAAGCCCTGTGCTGTGGCAGCTACTATTCTTGATACAAACCAGATCTGATAGCTTCACACTCCAGCTTCTCCTCTGGCTAGAGGATGTTCTCATTGCTTTCTAGCAACTTCAAGTGACTTGTTCATTTTGGAGTAGCTTTGACAGGAATGGGTCTTAAATGAGAAACATCCAAGAACTGAGTCCGGGATGGGGGGAAAAATAACCTCTGCAAGCTGGGTCAGGACTGAAATTCTAAGCAACAAAGTCACTGCATCCAGGAAAGATTAGTACTGCTCTAGTTGGTGTGAGAGCTGCTGTCGGGCTGGGAGATCCTGCCCACGGACAGAGTTTGTGAATGGTTCCTTCAGCCCCATGAGCTGCTGTGGAAACAACACAGAGGGGGCTGGGAGCCCACAGAGCCTGCTGTGGCCAGAGAGAAAGCAATCGAAACTCATGGACAAAACAAGTGGTTTGATGCTAACTTTAGTAAGTAAAGTTTTCCAGATAAAGGCAATTGCATCCATATTTAACAGCTGTTAAAGAGATACACATTTAATTGCATTATATAAGGAGTGCTTTATATTCAAGAGAAAACATTTCAAGTGTCTTAGTTCTACCTGTATGGAATCCAGACTTTCTCCCTAGAAGATATTCCAGTTGACAAAAAGGGCCTCGTTCAGATATCTGGGATCAACTGAATACATTTATTTAAAAGCAATTTTAAATATTAAAAAAGTAGAAATTAACACATACAGTACTCAAAAACTGTCACATTAAATACATGTGAATAGACATGTGTACTGATGTTTTACCTTAACATTCAATGAGAAGTCAAGATTTTAACTAGTGGCATGATCAGATCTGATTTCTGTACACGTTGATGTACTATGTAATAAAAAAATAAATAGCAACTGTTGTTCAACAGTAAATAAGACATCATCTGCAGAGCAAAACTTCCCCCTCTGGGGGCACCTTCCCCTGCCCCTCCCCCCAACCCTTTATCAGCTAATTTTCCATAAAGATTTAGACTTTCCAAATACTATTTCATATACAAAATTGCAGACAGTGGCTCATTGAGTTCAAATATAATACTGTACTTAAACTCAATCAATATCATACATTTTCAGATTTCTTATGACCCACAATAAGCCAGAATAAACAGAACTATTGTTCCTTATGGAACTAATTTAATTTTATAAAATGCGAACTAATTTAATTTTATAAAATGCATATGTATACTATTTTAAAGAGCGTAGAAAAGAATAGACATTTGACTCTACATAATTTTACATGCCTAGGTTTTCTTTATATGATTTGCGTTTATCAGTTTATTTCAAGATCACTTAAAAATACAATTGACCACAAAAGTGAATAGGTTTTGTTCTTTAATGTAACTTAAAACATTGTAGTAATGGATAAAATGGAATGCTAAATAAATGCTAAACCTGACTTCCTTTCCATAAAAACAGAATAAAGTCTGAAATACTGGAGCTGGTAATACTGAAGATTAGATGCCAGCAGGCTCGCTCACTCATTGCATATTTTTTTTAATTAATTTTTTAAAATAAATGATAAAACCATTAATAGTTGATAAATGTTTTGCATTCTTTTTCATGTGGGATTTAGACAGATATTTGTTTCTAAATTAACCACAAACAGAATTAAATATTCACTGACTACAGTCTTGTAAAACTGTATTAGAAATGAAAGTCCTCAGAAAGTCTGAGATATGCTTCTATGAAATGAAAATCTTTCCATGCAGCCAAGACAATCTGCTTTGAAATAGCAGCACTAGGTACTGAAGCCAAAATAACATTTAAAGCAAGTAATACAAAACTACATATGAAAGTCATGGAACCCGCTACAGACAAACCATGGGAAAAACACAACCACATGATGTTTCAAAAGATTAAAAATTATGTTGAAAGTGACACAGGAAATTAAAGTTTCCAGTAATACATTGAAGTGTTTTCTGGCAATGCAACTTTATACCAACTTTCAAGAAACCTGAGGTCAAATGCAGTCTTCCAAAGATTTTCTTAGAAATTAGTTTTGTGACCGTATGTCTGTTACTTTGTGCTTTGGGTTACGACCATTACATGTTACAGTTTGGTGAACTCCATGAAAACCAGCCTTATCCTTGTGATCTGAGCTCTATCATTACCAGCCTGATCAAATGCACGAGAGGTCATCTTAGCTTCCACTTTTTAGAGCATTAAAAAGAATTTAAATTTATCCTTATATCACCACTTTAAAAATTTTATTTTAGGTAACTAACTTTTAGCAAGGTCGAAGACAGAGGAAAAAAATCCACAAAATCATTTTTCAAAGAGCCAATTCAGCTATAAACAAATACTGTTGCAAGCTCACATTAACCTGAATAGCAATTAAGTTAAAATGTTCTTTTCCTCAAATGTAGCTATATGACTACAGTACTACTTTTGTACAAAGGCAGGTTTCAAGTAAGCGTCTAAATGCATGCACAATGTCAACAGTTAACATTTGCTAGAAGTCCTTGGTTACTAAGAATTCAGTGAAAGAAACCAGCAAATTTCACACATATCTACTAAAGAACAATATGACTAATTTTCATTAAAGTAAGTTTTCGAATGAAATAAATTTTTAACTTTTTATAGTGAGGTAATATCACAGGGGAACTGCAATCACAGTTTGGCATAGGTCCACATAATATAAACATGAAATGCTGTATGCACACTGTAAAACATTACTGTTATCTGTAAAGTCAGTGAATATTTGTCTTTATAATTACACTTAACTGAGCACTATATTAAATAAATATCGAAGTGGGTTTCATAGCTGTAAACTGCATACACTTATGAACTGCAGACTGATCTTTAAATTGTCCAAAACCATTCACTCATTCTAACTTTCTGCTAATTGTATATTGAGAATACCAAGTTATTAGGAACAGTCATTTCTGTACAGTTACGTGGGTGACAGAGACCACCTATGTTGGAAAGCTGGCAGTCCACATGTGTGGGACAGCACGGACAGAGATGGAAGTGCTAAATGCCCAGGATGGCTTCAACAAACCCGATAAGGCGTGCCAGGTTCCAAGGCTACCATAATACTGGCAAAGGCAGAATAACACAGTATATTTACAATACATATAATTCAACCTCATGAGGTGAAACTTAAATGAATTCTTAATTTGTAACAGCAGCTATATATACAATTGTGCACAGGATTACAGGGAGGCAGCAGCGTTCGCTTTTGCTAAAAAGCCCGTCTTGCATGAAGAATGTGCAATGCTCAAGTTTAGGATTTGTTTGTTTGTTTTGACTAGTCTGACAGAATGTGCACAAAGGACACTGGAAAGACCCCTTTCCTCTCTGGCTGTCCTTCGATGTGGCCAATCTGCAACACAGGAGAAGAAGGTACATATATATACATATATATATAAGATGTGCATTGTACACACAGACTTCACAGACTGCATTCATTCAAAAGCAGCAGAACTGCTCACAGACCCTCTACAACCTCTTGGACAGTCTGAAGCAGGCATTAGCTAACATTTGAATTTGTGTAAAGGAACAAAATGAAATTGCACAAGCATATTATAAGTAAGACAAATGAAGCCAATTAAATCTAAAGAGAACAAAACTCAATTTTTTTAGGAAACTTACGTACATCACTGAATTTCAAGAATTTCACTCAAACAGAAGCCTGAGTTTCCTTTGTCTGATAGGCAGGTTTTCAGTAACATCTCTGCAAACCACTCATCTTAGTTAAGTGAATAAATCCTGAACATCTCACTGAAGGGAATTGTCTGCTATATTTGTGAAGTTATTTATGATAATCTGCAAGTTTCACTTAAGGTGATAAAAGCCCAGCTATTTTCTCATTGAATTAGTATGATAACTAATGATTTAGCTGCATACTAGTGTTTATAACAATCACAGTGTTGTCTGATTAAGCATCCTTCAGCTACAACTACCTACATCTTTTGCATAATGATTATTTATACAGAAATAGCTAATAAATTTATTCAAAGAGTTTAAAAATAATTGGATATCTTATATGAACTTTCCATGTTTAAAATGCATAATTATAAACAACTGTTGAATAGCACTGGAGCAGCAGCCCTGACTGACCACATAACCCTCTTCTCACCCTGCTACAATGCTGCTCGTTACTTTCAGAATAATGGTGTACCTTCCTTCCTCTTCCACAAGCTTACAAAATGGGAAGAGGAAACATATAGGGCTGGCCATTTCCTCTTGGAGAGCCAAAGTTTTGAAGCATATGAGTCAACAGCCCTTGTTTCCCTTCTCAGAAACACTCAGACTGAGGCACTTCATGGAACTTGCTGGGCATGTCCCCAAGGGGCTTAAAAAGCCACTTCACAAAACAGATCCAGCAGGGAATGCAGCAGTAATCAGGGACTCGGTGATATGGGCAACACAGACACTTTTCACTGGGCACTGCTCTTTTGATAGCAGCTTTTCAGCTGAAAATCTTCCACACTTAAATGATGAGCGAGAGGAAAACGTAGCTGGAAACAAAACAGCAAAGGTTGTGCTGCACTTAGATTAGGATATCACAGGCAGCATTGCAATTAGAATTTGTTTTAGTCAAATGAAATCTGTCTCATTATCCCCAGTAATAATTCTTTGGCAGGGAAATATGATGTACCAGGGCTTTAGGGACATAAGCTGGATTGTTGAGAAAGGCTGGAGCCTTCACGTGGTGTTGAGAAAAACCTGGTGTTAGCACTTGAACAATATGCAGTCCATAATAGGGGGAGTATGGTATGAAACAGGGACATGAGAGGGAAGAAGGGAAACAAAATGTTATCTGCCTCTCATTTAAGAAGGAAACCACCAGCTTGTATCTTCAGTTGCAAACTATTCTTTAGATTTCCAGCAACCCCTGTAGGTATCACTTGACATTTTGGGTGAACTGAAGATAATTACACATTCATTTTCATGGAAGGTGTAAGTTTGTTACATGGAGTAAGAATCACCACTTCTTCATTTAATGAAAGGCTGTGTGCATTACAGAGAGGGACATGTGTAAATATGTGCTGTATGAGCCAGCAGTAAAGCTAAACCTAGTGGGGCTGGTTCTAACAGACTCTCCCTCCCAGATAAAAGAGGTTTTCTCTAATACAAGTTCAAGGGCTGGCTGCTAGCACAGGCAAAAAGAAACCAAACAAAAATCAAAGCAAAACAAAACCAAAACCCATCACCTACAAACAAAAATAAAAAATCCTCCACGTTTGGAAAAAGAGGCTTTCCTATAAAAGTCATAAAGAAGTTATGTGGAACTGTAAAAGGGGAAGATACATACCCACCACTCTTGGTCCTCTTCACCAGTTACAATAATTACTTCTCCTTCAACAAATGTGAGTTCATCATCATTATCTGCCTGACAGTCATAAATGGTCTTCACTCGCCTAACTTTGTTTTTCCCCTAAAAACAGAAAGAAGTTTGAGATGAAGGACATGAGAAACAGAGAAAGAATATATATTTTATGAATTTTGCCTTTTAGTTGTGTTTTGTTTTACAAGAAAGTGAAGACTATCAGTTACTTTCCCTGCAAGTGGGAATATAGAAATCCAAAAACTCTGCTTCAAAAAGGATATTAAAAAAATAAAATAAAAAGTTACCTACACAGGTGTAGGGGTTTTTTTTTCTTAAGATTCAGAACTCCCAGCAGAACATAATGTGTAGTATTTAACATGTAGTCCTTAAGAGGGCTTAAGTAACCTCTGTTTCCTCTGGTGAAGAAAATTTAGATAATGTCTTTACATTGTTCTAGTTTGCAAACACACTCTTTCTCCTTTAATACATACTTCATCAAAAAACCTGCCATGAATAGAAAATTAAATTCAGTCTCCTCTAAATGTTCCAAGAGAGGTAAGGACTGAGGAAAATGCTGCATTGAAATCCCAGTATTCCCTTACAGTTTTGGTTTTGGATCTAGTGCAAAAATACAGGATTCTTTGATTTCAAATCTGCTTACAGGACTGAAAAAAAATTTTAGTGATTTTTTTCATCCAAATGTTAGCAATTACTTACTAAAATCACCTTAATGTCAGATGGCAGTACTATTTTCTGATTCTAATTCACACTAGATATTCTCACAGTTCTACCATTCTGAGTCCAAGTATTTTCTAGGTCATACTTTGCTGCATACTGCTAATTCATACAAAAAAAGCCTCAGCCATGGACTCCTCCCTAAACATATGTTTCTTATGGCAGGGAAGATGACTTAAATTATTTCCAAATAGAGTAAGTAAGCAATATTCACAGCAAAACACTCTTGCTACTTTATATTCCTGTATTTTCATACCCACACCTCTTCAAAACCTACAGTTACTTCTTTTAAAAGAAGTAATCAGATAACAAGAATGCAAAAAACCCAAGAAGAGGAGAAGGAGATGAGAAGCAGAAAGGCTATGAAGGGAAAAGTCAGCAGGTTTAGAGGAATTTGAGCCAAAACTAACTTCACAGAGGAAATTTCCTAGGGAGTCTTCTCTTTGCTGTTACCTACTCACTTGAAATTCCTCCATGTTTTAGGGGAAAAAAAATCCCTGCAGCTCAACACAGTGCACAACAGACACACTGAAAAAAGCACTCACACTAAACTTAGGGTACAGAAAAATACCAATTACAGGGGGATTTAAAGGAGAAAGCAGTTAACAGAATATAAAACTAAAAAAAAAAACATATTCAAGACAAATGAAGAGAAATACCTGAAGATCGTGTGAGATGAGGGTCTTTTCTACAGCAAAGGTTTGCTGCAGTGAGAAGTCACTTCAAAGAATGCTTCCTATTTTCTTAAAAATATATTCATATAATTTAAACAAAAATCTCATCTAGCACTAGGGACTGGAATTCAATAGAAATGGGTGCATGGGGACAGTCCCAGCTTTCAACTCCAGAGAACCTTTACAAACCAAGAGTGTTCCCTCCCAATCAATCCTCCCGTGATGAAGGGAATCAACTACTTCTGCAAGATAAAAATTGTCTTGTTCAATAAAAAGAAAAAAGAAATTCACATTCCTCTAAACTTAGAAAACTGTGTGGAACTCAGTTCCTTGGAACTCAGTGGAACTTGAAAAAGCACATGAGAAATGATGGTAATTACTCTGGTTCCACCAGATTTTAACATTTTATTCCTTTCACAGAGAGCAGCAAACAGCAGCATTCAAGCTTAAGGTCTATTTAATCACGGGAAGGTATAAAAAAGGATGGATATGTAGAGAGCACATATGTTCCAGAACATATTTTGTTCATGTTCCAGAACAGTTTGTGGCATTGGTGTGTAAAGAAATGGAAGCAATTCCAGGAAATGTAATCTGCAACTAAAAAACAAATACCTACCACCGACTGATTCCCTGTACCCAACAAGTGCTTATTAACACGAGATTTTATGCTTAAAACTGAACAGTAATGAGATGCTGTGATCATTAATAATCCAAGCATGCTCTTATTTACATTCAACACTTTTTTTTTTCCTTTAAAAATGAGTATTTTGTTGCCTTTATAGAAACCACCACACACACAAAAGAACACTCAAGTGCTCAGTGTGATTTCAGGAGCACTCAGCGCAAGTTTTGTTCCTCTAAAAATATCCTTTCAAACCCTTAAAAATTATCAGCATTGGAATTTTAAAATTATATTTCTGAACAATTAATTTTCTAAAACTACCAATAAAAAAAACTATGCTTCTCTGTTTAGTGGCTAAATAGTCAAGCCCAAGAGAGAGGTGCCCAAAGTACTGTGGCTGCTGGTGTGGGTCTCACTGCTCAGTGGGCTGAAGCACTTCACCAGCTTTGTGGAGAGGACACAGCCAGAGGATTAAAATGGAGGCAAGATACATTTCAGAGGAATTCCTGCACATTATCTATCACTCGAGCAAAAAATGTTGCACTGAACATGAAGAGATACAAGTGTGCATGCAAAGATGTGCAAAAACCTGGTGATACATACATATAC
>VXAX01004236.1:0-48384 GCA_013399835.1 Leptocoma aspasia | reverse complement strand
TATATACACATATATATATATTTGACTTGCAAAAATTGAGTTTAGCAGATAATTTACATAATTTAAATTTGAATTTAGGTTTATCATTCCAGATTTAAGAAGGCATTTATGTAACTGCAATTATACACATTTAAAGCTTTATAGATCTCTATAGGATCTTCAAAAGTGCCAACAGTCCTAGTGATGTGGAAAGAAACCTCCTGTACAGTGGAACCAGGACTATTTGCAGGAAGAGATTTATTTGTTGGATGTTGCTGTTTCATTTGCTAGTTTAGACATCTTGACAGCCGGGTATGGAAATTGGTCTATGACCAAGGGAACCATAGATCAAATATGCGACTGCAGAGAAGCTTCCGTGAAAGTGAAGTGGTGTAAGTTGGCTAATTACTGCCAGAGAGAGTTCTTCATACAGAAATTGAATTTCCCCATCGTATGCTAGTCTTGCTTACCACGGTGATGCCTGCCATTATTAAGAGGTTAAATAAAGCAGTACTTTTACCATGATGGGAAAGGACTGAAGCAAAACTTGACTGAGAAGTCTGAAGTTGCCTCAGGATTTAGCATGCCTACACCGAGCATCAGTCTTAGAGAGGGTTTTACATGGTCCATTCAGTCTATCCTACTTGGCCATGGAAGATAATGCAGGAAGTCACTATTTATGTTCCTCACTGAGCAGCACAGAAGATCAGGGCTGCCAGATACACTTCAGAGGTGCTCCAGAGCCCTTCTGCCTGGCTGCTCTGGATATCTCTCAGTGCACTATGCCCAGCTGGGATCTGCCAGTCTCATGACCAGCTGCAGGCCAAAGGTAATTGCATCTGTCAAGAACTGTTATGGGAATTCTCACTCATTGATATTTTTTGTTGTTGTTCACTAGGTTTCTGGGTTTTGCATTAATTGCCTTATAAAAGCAAGAAGAATGGCAATGCATGTTTATGTATTGCAGACTGATTCTTCCAATACTGTGCCTCTTCAGTGATTTTATTTCTTTATTCCAAATGTATTTGAAATTATACCTAAAGGAAAATACAAATCTTTTCAAAAGCTATGAATACAGTATTTTAATCTCACATGCAAGCATGGTTTGGATGCTTTTGTTGCCATACCTCTTCCACAATCACACAATGCAAACAATTTATCTGGTTCGGAGCAATGGCACCCAGGCTATTATTTAAGAAAAATGTAGACAACAGTTCAGGCCAATAAGGAAAGCCCAAGTCTAGTCAGTGTGCACAATGATCCAAAAAATAATACTGTCTGAGCATCGGCTGCTATCCTCCTAAAGCAAATGGCCCTCATACATCGTCACTCCAATTCACAAAAAGCAGTGTTAAAATGTACCCTGAAGGCAGCACGGGAAACACAATGAATGTGCAGAAGCATTGGCTTGTTTCCTATGCTCTTTGAGTAATATATCACAATTTAAACAAGATTTAAGTATAATGTGAAGGAGAGAAGTTCTTTGAGCAGCTCAATGATTGTTCACAAACAGGACATCATCATTCAAGGCAAGCCAACAGCAGATATTTTTTAAGCAGAGATTCTCCAAATGTTCAACACTCATCCTCCACTCTGTTAAGCAAAACCAAGTGTGCTTCAACCTGCCCCTTTGCTGTCTTCCCTGTGGTGGCCAGAACTCAAGGGTGTCCAAACCAGCACAGACTTCAGACTTATACCATATACTGAAGGCTTTACTAGACTTGGGCTGCTACCTGATAGGATAAAGCTCCATGTAAAGCTCATCCATGTCAAAAGGTGGTTTGGATCAAACATTCAATGCGTGCTTTCTAAACAGTGCAAGGTGATGCGTTTCCCTCCTTTTTTTCCTTTTTTAATTAAATGTGCAAGGGCTTTGTGACTGAAGGGGAAATCATGCTGATGAGAGAGAACCAAAAGCTGGTATACTCAGTGGCATCTTTCTGATATTGAATAACACAGCCCTTGAATGACACTCCCAGAACCCATAAACTAACGACAAAAAGGAGGCATAAGTTTGAACTTATAAGGAGAATTTCCTAAGATGCTGAAGACTGAGAAATTCTCAGGGGAAGAAAGAAGACACTTGGCTGTTCAGAAGCAGGCATGTTTATATAATTTACTAGGGTGGTTTGTATTGTGGATCGATCTAACAGTCAGGAAATCCTGGAACGTGTCAAGTCACACAAATACAGAATGACTGCTTTACATCAGTACCTGGCATAGAAAACTTTGCCAAGAACTGCAGACCACGGTCTGTGGTGGAAGTCAGACACACATTAAGGAATGTCCTCACAAAACCCTGAGTGTGTCACGGACTCTGGACTAAGTTTTAAATAGGAAGCTGACCCTCTGCTCAGCCCTCCTGTCTTAACATCAATCCATAAAATCAATCCGTAAAAGGGAAGGAGGGAGAAATGCTGGCATGCTGAGGTGATTACACAGGACCAGCCTGGCATTACTTGGGCTGCTGCACAGAACTGCACTCAAAGCCTGTAGCTAAAGACATTCACTTGCACTTGGCTCTGTATTAATCTTTTCCCTCTGCAGGGCTCCAGATACATTCCTTAGCAGAACTGTCATGGATGTGGTATACAGGAACTTCCTACACCAGGAACATATTATTTCACAGGTAATCCCTTCATTATGATATAGATTACAGTGACAGCATTTCTGAGGATATGACAATTAAAGAAACAGTACAGAATATTTTTGCTAAGACAGGTTATAGAAATGTTTTGTACCACTGTACAATGCCTCCACTGCCTGTACATATACAGTGACAAGCACCTGCAGTTTTCCATCAATGTGATGGCACCCATGAGACTCTTGGGAGAATCATAATGAAACTTCCACATGCTTATGGCCACTTTTGTAGAAAAATCTCATTGATTTAACATATCAGGTAACTTATTTCCCTCACATTGGGATGCCATCAGATTCATCCTCATAGCATGGCCCTTGCTAAAAATGTTTCTGATTTAGGCTGAAAGGAAAGGAGAATTTCCTAGCTGATGAAAATTTTTGAGATTTCTTAAAAAAATATTTTATTAATTCAGATAGAAACCTCAAATTGCAAACAAAAATCTTACCTTTGAATCTGAAAAATAATAAGTCCCCCAACCCTGATAAAGCAAATTGCTGGAAAACTGTGCAAAGGCATTTTATTTAAGTTTCACTGAAACTTGTTATCCTAGTTTAGCCTACACATTTTTAAACCCCTTTAACTGAATGTCCGTTTTTTAAAATAAGAAGCTTTGGTTTTTATTTTCAAATGCTGAATATGGATGCCTGAATTCTGAAAATTAATAATCCTTTTTTCCCCCTCTCTAGATTGTTGAATTCATTGAAATTAACTTCCATGTCCCAGACAGTTCCAGCTTTCCTCTATGGTGATTGTACTAGGACTATTTGACAAACAATCTGACAAATTCAGATGTTTAGGAATGCTTTCTTAATAATTTAAATAGCGATTGTCAAAAATCTGTGAACAATAGATGCATACAAGTGTAAATGCTAAAATGCACTGTTGGACACTTATCTGTGAATAAATTGAACGCTATTAAGCCACTGTCATTCAGAAAACTAAATATGAAATGCTTGCATATTTTGCAAAAGCTTAAGACACTAATGAATTTCAAGTACTCTTGCTCAAAAGCTATTATTTTCGGAATGCTCATTAATCAAATAGCTTGGGAGCTGGAAAGCATGTGTTTCTTGCTAACATACATTGTACATATTTCTGCTTGGCAAAGCTGGGCCATTTATTTTCCTTTATACTTTATTTTTGTACATGCTACCCAAGTTTCCATGTCTAAATCTGACTTGCACGGATTTCAAAGACTAATTCTGCTTTGTCCCTTGGTCTGTTACACATCCTTTTTTTTTGTCAGATTTGCATATATTTTAGCCATCAATCACCTGAAAAGTGCAGGAATAATAAAGACCACAGCACTTCTCAAGTCCCTCCCTTGTCCAACAAACCAGTGCAGGTTAGGGTTGTAAAGATGCTGAACTGTGTCTGTAACTGCAGTGAGTTTGTCTCCAGCACACATTCACGGCAAAAGTAGGGAATAAAGCTTTCACTAAAAATACAGAAATAACCAGGACTCTCTTAAAATAAACTGCAAGTTGTTTAGTACCTCTTTGGGTGTCAGCCTGCAAGTCTCCTTTAGGAAACAGGCCTTCATTAATGGCAATCCACCTGTCATGGGGCTGACACAATTTGAACTTGCTTTTCATTTTAACAGCAAGTTTTGTGCTGCTGTGTGGTTTTTCCTCAGCTCCTTTGAGTCCTGCCTTCTAAAAAGTCAGTGTGTGTGTGGTTTGTTTTCTTTCCTTCTCTTCACTGTGACCTTTCACAGCTGTGTCTGAGTCCATATCATCTACCACCTCCTCACCTGACATCAGACTTCTCAGATGCTTTCTTTCATTGAAAACAAAAAACAAAATCAAAAAAAAGCAACTAAAAAAAACCCCCACAACATTCTGCAAGTTTCGTATGATAGGAACCCACAAGGGAAATATTTCTCTCAGAGGTTTACTTAGATCAAGGAGCAAGGTGATGTGTTTGTCAGGTCTTGGTGGAAGAAGATCATATTGTCAAATATTAGATGAAAGATCTCTAGACTGATGAGGAGTGATATATATGGCATGTCTTGCTTCCTTCACTCCCACAGATTCCTTATGCCACTAAGAAACTGCTGGTTTTCTACTAACAGCTGAAGTGTGTCATTTGGAGATGAAATGAGGGAAAATAAAGTCAACACAACTTAGCAGTGTGCTCTTGAAATGGAAATTCTGTAGAAAACATATATAAAAACAAGATTTGAAGGGGTAGAACATCAAGAGATTTATGAAGAGCCTGCAGAGATAGACACTGACATAGTTGAGTAAGAAAGCTATGTTATTTAGGTTGTACGGGGGCTTCCTGGTTACTAAGGAACCCTTGGCAGTGGGAGTAACTTCTTCCATAGCCCTAGCAATTTGAGGCCTGAAAACAGACACTCTAAATAAATGAGAAGCTGATTTATCCACATGATGGGGTCAGAACTTAGAATTTCTCATAATGATTCAACCTAAATTTGAAGACGTAAAATTGTTACAGCAGTGGCACTGCTCTCCTTTAGTAAAACAAATGTATGGTATGTATGATTTCTAATACCTGTGACTGAAAACATGAAAACATAATTTGAATAGCATGAGATCTGCATTGTTGCTGTGGTGTCTAGCATGTTACCCTATTTTTGCAGCAGGAAATAAGAGGTTAAGGAAGAAACTTGGGAGCACTTTTTTTCTATAGTCTCTGTTACTTTTAATTTTATCTGTTTCTTCTCTGTTTCCTATGCATCTTTGCTATGTTCCACATCAAAAACTAATAATTGTTGGCTTTGAATTAACTTTATACCAGTGTAGACTAAATTACTGAAGGATTTTCAGGTTTATTGGTCTTGAGTTAATAATACATCATGATGAAGCTGACTCTTCACTCTTGAAGGACGAATCTTTCAATTCAGAAGTGCAGTCAAAGCCAAGCAGGGACCCAAAAGTATTGATATAGTTTATTTTAAGAAGCCAGATACTTTTATGGACTATTATATGTAGAGTATCACAGGGAGGGACTGAACAATAGCACAGATGACTGTTAACTCCTCATGCAGTTCCAACTGGATGTGCCCATGACAGACACCAAGCTGATTATTTGTCCCCATCTCTTGCACAGAAGAGTTAGTCCCCTGCAATGTGGTTCTTGTCTTCTTCAAAGTTTTATTATGTTTGTGAGCTGATGTCATGTAATTTTGTCTTTGTCACTTTCTGTCACAAGTTTCCATAGCAGAGATTAAAGATGTTCTTCAACACAGGTAACATCTTCACCTGCATTTACTTTGGGACTTAGTTTTATTTAGTCACACATATGTAATCCACAAACAAGCAGCCCCATCTTCTGAAGTTTACCCTTACTTTTCCTGAACTTTTCAAAATCTGAAGGTCCTGAGTCACATTAATTTTCTTGCTTTGAGAAGTTAGCAAAAGACAGACTGTTCAGG
The DNA here is from genome assembly GCA_013399835.1 of Leptocoma aspasia. Classification (NCBI taxonomy): domain Eukaryota; kingdom Metazoa; phylum Chordata; class Aves; order Passeriformes; family Nectariniidae; genus Leptocoma; species Leptocoma aspasia. Next base: position 42,361 of record VXAX01004236.1, on the reverse strand, counting down.
AGAGCTCATGCTATAGGGTTAAGACTCTTCATTCATGCATGGACTACTAAATTCAATGCAAGCCTCTGAGTTTCTTAAGGGCATTTGTCAGGAAATTATCCAAACACTAATTCTGCCAAAGCAGAAAATCAATTGTGTTGGTGATTGCAGGGATATCTGGTTACACAGGCCCCTGAAGTTACTTTCTGGCAAGACATCTGTTTTCCAGCTAGCACCTGAAATGTGCTCTCACAATCAGGTGAGAAGGATGATACTGGAGTCTAACAAAACTGGTATGTTGCCAATAGGCTTATGTGATCTGAAGCATCAGAGCTACCAGCTGATTATTTTGGCTGAGAAGAATTGCTTTGTGCTGGGATCTTTATTATACTTCTGTCACCAGGAAACCACTGCAAAGACTTCAGCTGACACAGTAACACCTTCCTTCAAGCAGTTCTTAGATAAGGATGGTTCTCTATGACTGGGAAAGTTGTAAATTTTCCCCCATATGCTGGTGGTCACCTTGCAGATGACGGAACAACCAGGCCCTGACACATCACCTTAAATAGCAGTGATGGTTGTCAGCTGCTGAAGTTGGAACAAACATACAACAGACACAGATGTTCTCAGCTCATAATACCCCATTAAAATGTATATCAAAGCTCTGGAAGCTGTCTCTGACTTTGGAAAGCATTAACACTGGTGTCACCCTTGAGGAACAAAGCAAGGCAGAACACCTTGCCAGGTTGACAAGCTTAGAAAGCAATATTGTTAAAACATACATTAACTTACCTTAGACATCTGTTTGCACGACATGTATCAAATTTACTGTACATCACTACTGTTATCCTTCTGCAGGTATCAAACCTACAAGCCCTGAGGAACACACTTGTGCATTTTTTTCCATGTGCTGATTCATGCCTTTCAATGCTGAATGCACACAATCCCTCTCAAAAATTCTTACCTGGCTAGCATTCACCTCAGCCACAGCCCAGAGACACAACCCAGAGCAGGACACACAGGGATACTGGATAAAGTCTGTATGATTAGATGGCTAATACTTCTCCTTTCCAGACAGTATCTGAGTAGCAGAGTGCCCAGCTAGATTTTGGTTACTTATCTATGCAGAACTACTCTTCTGCCCACACAACCTCTGTGAAACAAAGGACTTGAATTTCTACTTGTTTCTTCTTGGGCCTTTCTCTGTTGGATGCTCCTTCTTTTACTTCATTGTCTTCACTCCAACCCTACCAGATGGCATATTTATGCTCACAGTTGCAGCATCACTGCAGATCACTCTCTGTTTGTTTTGTTTTGTTTATAAATACCACTTCTCTCTAGCATGGCTACATGCTCTTGTATTTCTCTTCCTGGACTGTGTCCACCATGACACAGAAATTTGCCACAGAGCAAAATTCTTCTCAAGTCTTTATTTTCAGGAAGATGTTTGACAAGGGATGTTCAAAATATCATTTCTCCCCTAACAAAGTTTTGCCAATAGCATAAAACATTTTGGGTGTTGTCAAATAATTATTTTAAGTCTAGCCCTGCCTGATTTCTGGTTTCAGTGAGGTATCACTGGGTGAGAAAGCCAGATGGAAGAAAACAAGCAGAGGAGCTGTTCCTGTTTGCCATTATCTTGCTTTTCACCATTTCCCCCTTATTTTGTGCTTCACGACCCAAAGAAATTAGAAAATTACACTTAGGCACCTACTTTGTATTCTGGGGGTATTCTTGCTCCAAATCCAAAGGCTGGGAACATTTTGTCACTGGAAAAGAATAAACAAATATAAGGATACCCATAGAGAAATATTGTTACAATAAACATTTATTCTTCTGTATGCATTCATGAGAAATGCAAAACAGCACAACAGCACAGAAATGGCTTTTAAGTCAAGTGATGGCAGACTGGAAGGGTACTGGATTGGAGAAGTAGGGTTGTGTGCTGCACAGATTGGGGGGGTTGTTATGGAAGATTTTTCAGGTGAGCTCCTAGTATTTTGGGGCAGTTAAAATTACTTGGAGAATACTGAGAGATCAGGATGTCTTGTACTTCCCCCACAAATGCAATAACAAGTCTGTATTACCCACTCTTTTGCATTACCTGGCTGAAGCAAGAGAGTTTGCTGACTGAACAGCCTGTAACAACATTTATTTCATATAAATATGGATGTGCTCCCCCAGCTCAGAAAATGGGTCTAGCAAAGATATGACTCAGATTAAAAGTGTTTACAAATTTGGGTCCAGTTGCTCAAAAGGGACTTCCTAAAATATCCAAAAGGGGCAATTTCATGCTCCCAAACCTGCAGGTTCTGTAAAGCTTTCCACCTGCATCTTTAGTAGCTCCTCCAAAACATGAGATTATTTTAATTATTTTAATTAGGTATAGATTGACCGATAACCTGCTGAAATGCCTTGGCATGGTCAGTTTGCTTTCAGACACTACAGTGAGGTTATTACACCCCAGTCAGATCTGCAAGAGAAAAAATACCTGATTCAGAGAACCTGGAAACTTCAAGGCTGTTAATACCCTTTCAGAAATGCAATAATGTCTCACACAGCCCACATGCTGTCAAGCTGCCTCTTCCCAGATGGCAAAGTGGAAAACAACAAGCTGCAAGGAATGTCTTGTCCCTGAGTCAGCAAAGCACTTGATCATACACTTGAGGTTAACAATTCACTCAAACATATGCTTAATTCCAGACATATCCTGAAGTCTCACTGATGTCACTGAACTGTACTCCAGTCCTCTGATGAATCAGACTAGGCTTACCCTAGTCTATTTACAGGGTTTCATGGCCCTTGGAAAAGTTGAGTTCCAACTACCATGATTGGAATTTTTAAAAATTCCCAGGAGACGCCAGCAGCTTCAATATTTTTGGTGTAGTTCAAGAGATGGCCCTCCAAGTATCAACTAAATAATTCACATCACAGACATACTCCACCATTAAAGCTGCATTTGTCTGGCATAGGCTGTTAAAGGCAGCATGATATTTGTGATACAACCTAAAGAAAAACTTAAAAGAAAGCAGAACTATGTCCCCTCTGCTGCATAAATCTTGGGAGCACAGTTCTGTGTACCATATGTTACACCATGTGACAATAGATCTTGGAAAGGAAGACTAACATCATTTGCATGGTAATGAAACATTTTTTTCCCAAGAGATGTCAGAAATTAAGTAGCTTCTGACATTCAATGCTAACCACCTGCTGATAGCATTCTCTTTGATGAAACACTTCTGGAAGCGGGAAAGCCCTTACAAATGGATGCAGAGAATTCAGGCACACACTTTGAGAGCAAGAAATAAGAAACCATTAGAAAAGAATCCAAGAGGGGAAAAAAAAATCTTGTTTTACATCAATGATTAAGCATGGCTGGATTAGAAAATCAAACTCTGTGGAGCTGCAGTTAATTGATTTGCAGTAAGAACAAACAAAGACTTAAAAAGAATTTTACTTAGGTAGAACATAAGTGTTTAAGTTCAACATTGGCAGCAGTTATACAACTGAGAGATGCCTGAACCCATCCAGTGCCTGAATTCTACTGCAATGTTTCTGGAGTGTAAACAAGTGTAGGCACTCTTGTATCTTCAGCTCCATCTTCTGCTCTGCAGCAATTCAGAGACAGCAATAAGTCATACCTCCAGCAGCCTGGATTCTCCTTCTGGTGGCAAGACTCCCACATTCCCAGTCACACAGTGGCACAGCCCCCACTGTTATTCTGCACCCGGAATACCTTACCTCAACAGTCAGGACATTTGTCTTTATGTTTGAACTTCCCACATCTCCTTTTTGAGTAAGTGCAACCATTACACTGTAAAAGAGTAAAGCAGGATCATGTACCCCCTCTGGATGGGGCTCCAAATGGCTGCTTTTTAGAGGGAAATACATGAACTCTAAGAGGGGAGGGGTGTCCTGGGGTCTTCTGTGCTTAGTACTTTCTGTTGTCTCAGCCAGAACAGCTCCACACTCTCATTAGGTAGCTCATCAGAATTTAGGTCCATACCTCTGGTAATCTGATTCAAGCTGCTGGGACCAAGAAATTAACTCTCACGTGCTATTGGAGCTTGATTTTTAAGGTAAGAAGGGAACCTTTTGACACCTATGACATCCCTTACATAAAAAAACATAATCATGTCATCCCCTGACCACACCTCAAAAAATTGCAGCTGATAGCTCTCAGAATAAAAATAAAATTTAAATGTTTGGAATACTTTTCCTTCTATCACACGAAACAAAGTGTTTAGCTAATATAAAGATCTCACTCTTTAGTAAGTGAGCAGTTTAATGGCTTAGTGGTGTTCTACAATATAACTCCCTCTAGGCTTCCCATCCACCCCTCACTTGATCATATGAGAAACAAATCCAACAGCTGAGCCTGCTGCCCTCATTCTGCTCGTCCTGCACTACTGAGACACAGCAGGGAAAAAGTGACCCAGAAGGGCAGACAAGAACTCTCTCACTTCCAGGATAATCCTTTTATGGTGTGAGAGAGCAGCTCTAAAAGACCCAGGGCTATCATGGCAGCACGCAGAAGAAAGCAGAGCAGCTTCCCAGCTTCTGGAAGCTATGTCAAGGGTTAGGCCATCCAGGGACTTAAACTACAGTCAGAAAATGAAAAGTTGTTTTTCTCCTGCCTCAGGGGTGAACCACATGCATCAGAGACTCCAGCCCTGTTTCCTAGCCTGGCATTTCAGTAGGAAAGGGATCTGCTCTAATGACATTTCTTCCTTTGTAATTTAAACTCACTCAAAAGAAAAGTGAAAACAAGTTTTCTTTTTTTTCATAGTGCTTGCTCAGGCAGTTGTGTGTTGCTTATAGCAGAAAATAGGCCTGTGACCCTGGCTGAAGCAATGGGACATGGCCACAGACATGATCTGTGAGCAGATCATGGTGCAGCACTGGCTCCGGCCAACCAGCACCTCCAGAGACTTCCCAGGGACAGTGCTGGGTCTGATGTCTTGGGTTTTGGCTTTTGTATTTTTCAGATTCTGTACTGCTTTAGTGTGTAGTTCTGAGCTTCATGTTGGGGGATGGTAAGCTCTCCTTACAGAGTGGGTGGACAAAACAATTCCTTCTCTAGCTGGGGACCAAGGACAACCAACCCAAATCTCAGGCCCAAGAGCATAAACAACGGCAGAATGAAGACAGAAAAACAGGGAGAGTCGCACTTCATAATACCTGAAGCTGTGGTTGGACAGTTAACTTTAATATGCCAATGGACCAGAACTTCTGGGTGTGGGAGACCTCATGACCCATCATCAATTTTGTGACCATTTTGGGGTCATATTGGGTGTAGACCTGGCTGGGCTTTTGTACTGCCCAAGGTATATCCATTGAGGCCTTTTAATAAATCCCTACTTTATTCTTTAACTCCATCTAGCTTCTGTTCTAGGTCAGCCTGCCAAAGGCATCAGGTCCAGCTGTGCCTGACACTGCTCCCAAATGCAGTTTGGGCATCCCAGTTTGTGCTGGGAAGAAGAAAGCTGAGACACAAGGACATGGGCAGTGTCATGTCCTCAGCCTCAGGCAACCTCAAGGCCTGAGACTTGTTTTGTTTAAAGCTGGCCAGAGTGTCCTTGGCACACAAAAGGAAACTGCCTGCACTGTCCTGCTGGAGGTAGATTGATAAAGGGAAAGGATGGGAGAGAAACACGCAATTGGAAAAAAAAGACTTTTTGGTTCTATAGAACCTGAGACTTACAGAATCGAATAAGAAAAAGAGGACTGTGACTTGGCAGAATGTTTACAAAATTACTCTATCATGCCTACTTCACCTTTTATATTTTCTTTGTTTTACACAGGTTCCCTTGAAAATTTAAACGTGGCATAACTTTCAAAAAGCTGAAGTACTTGACATGAAGATCAAAAAAGCAAAAGCATCAGACTCTGAATTTTATGCCTAGTTATTTAAGGACCATGACTAGTCATGCAAGCATAGATGTATATGACTTCTGGTATTTTTTCAGTCAAACATGCATATATTACTGAAAGATACCCAAGACTGAGCAAATCTGTGTTATAGCCTGAAAGAAAAATCAGGGAGAGGGTTCAGGTTCAGTGTTCATATTGATAAATGTAAATTAATACACACAGAAATTAATTGTCAAGGCTCCAAGACTGCAGCCTCCTGAACAGAAATACAACCAGTTAGAAAAAGTTTGTCAGTAACTTCAACTATAACATAACACATAGCAGAAAATAATATCTGAAAATATCCCATATTGTCCTTTTGGGATATTGCTCAGTTTTAAATACCTATCCTTCAAGCTATCTACAGGAAGCAGAGCAAGAGCAATGACAAATTAAAACACTAACAGGGGCAGAGAGAAGAGAGATTTCAGCAGGCTGTAGTGCACCTACAGGAAAAGAGATGAATAGAGATAATACTATGGTTTTGTAAATTGGTAAAAGTGATACTGATAATGATCCTGTTTCCTATTTCACTAGGAAGCTTAGTGCTACTGGAAGGAAAGAAATATGCTTATTATAAAGATACAAAATAACGAACATTTCAAAATCTTGTCTCATTAACCACTGGTGCCTCCTGACATGGAGTATCATTGAAACCAGGATATTATATTTATTCTGAAAAGGATTTGCTATTCCTATTAATGATACGGAGAAAACTCTTCCACTAGGTAAAATTAATTAGTCAGACATTAAAGACATTTTGCAACCTCCTCAGAAGCCTCAGGGACAGACTATGCTTGAGATATTCAGCAGTGCAGCAATATCTGTATTCAAAAAGGTTGCCAGGACTATGCTCTCTGAAAATCAGTTGCTTTTAAAGATTGAAATTTGGAATCTGGGTTCTTAATTGTATGGAGAAAAAAGGCCTAAGCCATTCTATATTAATTCTGAATTTATTAACTCTGAACTATTTACTCTGGGCTAGCCACTTACACAACTTGTTCAGGACTAATTCTATTGGTTCCCATTAAAGACCTTTGGCATGTAGCTATAGCTGTGCTTAAGTTCATCCCCCTGAATTCAATGCAGCATTTGTATGAATGCTATTTAATTGACCTTGGAGACCATCAGCATGAAAACCTGCTCACTTCATGCTAGAATGACACAGTAGCACAAACAGTACTAATGATGCAGAGAATGAGGGGAAGGAAAAAACATGGAGTGAAGAGAAAGAAACACTAAGAGCTCATTTTTAGTCACAAATACCTGAGAATCTTAAATTTACAGCTTGCTAGGAGAATACCAGAATAGAATGCCTAGATATTAAGCTGTCACTTGTAATTTTGGTCTTAGGTCAGATCAGAACTACCAGGGAGATATTTTAAAAGTACTGGAGGTAGCAAAATCAATTATTATGCCTTTCATTTTCAATTTCAGTCTTAAAAGAACAAACTGTGGATCTGCTCTGCTTGACATACTTTTCTCATGATGCAATAAGATAATTTTCCTCTATTAGTAAGAAATTTCAAATTGACAAAATTAAAAAGGGAGGTGTGTGTTACAAACGTAATTGAAAAAGGTGTGAATGTGAGGAGAGAAAGAAGGGGAAAAGGGCACACACAGAGGAAGGGGGAGAACAGCGAGGAAAAGGTAAAGGAAAAGATAGAGAAAACACCAAACACCACAAACAAAATAGAGCCATCTCTAAACTCAATTAAAATTGTAATCTTTCATGTTCAGGGAGGGAACTGGAAGACTATGAGCTGAATTGTTTCTTTTCTAAAGCATATGAATGAAGCATGTTTCTGAGTATATTATTTAGTACTTATCTGAGAAAGGCTTGATGCCAGTAAATTCTGAATCATAACAGCTTACAGGGATCAACAGCAGTTCCAAAGAAAATTCAGAAATCATTTGAAATATTTAAACATTTTCAGCTCCCGCTTTACAAGCAGAGCTGGGCAAATAAAGGACATGATCTAGCATGGGGGTTGGAACTAGATGATCCTTAAGGTCCCTTGCAACCCAAGCCATTCTACAATTCTATGATCAAATAGGGCTAAATAAAACCATTTCAGTGGAAGGGACCAGAGCCCAGCCATTTCACCACTTGCAGTCTTGCACAGCCACCTGTGCTCCACCAGGATGCAGAGCCAGGCTGTGGTCCAGCTCTCAGCCTGGCCCAGTCAGAGTCAGAAAGACCACAAGAGTTCAGCAGTAGCAGTGTTTTCACCCACTGACCTGTATTCTTCCCTATGGGATTGCTGCTCTGTCACCACATATTCACTGTGTGGTTGTGTCTGGTTCGATACAACCACATCCCTGGTGTTGGCCAGGTTACTCAGTGTTTCATCAAGCTTGCTCTGTGCCTGGAACAGCTTGGCATTCAGTCCATAATGCACAGCGATTTCTAGTGGAGTAGCAAGGATGACTATCATACATCTAGGTCACAAAAGAGGTCTGGGAACATGCAAATCAATGGTAAATCACCACAACAGTATATAGTCTGGGCTGTCACACAGGTGCTACATCATTGGGTGCAAAATCCTGCCATTAAAATTCACTCACTATCTTTAATTACAGCTCTCAGGCACCTTAGGGGAGCTGGAATCTGCTGAATATTGAGAAATAGATACTGTCATGCAATTGTGTTTCAAAAATATGAAGCAATGCCTATCTCACCTGAGGGAGAAATAGTTAATGAAGCAGGGGAATACAAATTCCCTGAGGCTAACCACCAAAAGGCATCAACTCATGAAATAACTAACAAAGCCAAATCCAGGTACAATGGATTTAAACTTCCCTTTGTTAACATTAAAAGAATTGAAAAAGAACCTCTGCAGGGTAAAAATATCAAGCAAACTCAGAAATTCCTAGGCTGGGTACTACACACAGAAAAAAAAAGTCATTAGAGCTTTAGGGAGGAGTAGGTTAAGCAAAAGGAAATGGCAGCAAGATCTATCACTTGCTAGAAGGATAGCCTAATAAAATAACATACTCAGGAAGGTGAGACAAAATGTCAAGCTTCCCTGCAAGATAACAAATAAATTGCAATGACCTGATTTATGCCTACATGAATGACCTAATTCAGTAAAATGCATCTTGAAAAAGAAATGAGACTCTACAACTGGGAATAAACTAGGAAAAGAGATGCTGCAAGAGGCTACAACAAGTTGTCTTTAATTTCTCAAACCAGGCAGTTTTCAGACAGTCTTGTATTTTAAGGGATCGACATATGTCTCTACACCTTCCAAAACCCTAACTCTATATAAGTGATTTGGCTTACTGGTGGGATTATATATAGAAAACTGTACCATCACTGAAAAGGTAATTCTCACACAAACAGTAATCTCAGGTGTTTGAAGGTGAGACTGCAGGCAGGAGGCTGAATTCCACCAGGCAAGGTACAGGTTGTAAAGAGCCCCAGACTGAACAGTGATGGGGCCCTGCCCTCCTGAACCACAAGTGTGGCTTACGGTGTGTACTGCGCTAGGCAACCACGAGAACAAAAGCTTTGCCACCACATATGCACATAATTCTGTCCTTTTTTACAAATTACATTGAAAAGGGTCAGTAAGAGATCTTGCTCTGCAACAATTTTATATCAGAAAATATCTGTCCATAAGGGGTGTGCTGGGAAGAGGGGATAAAAGGACTGCATTGGCATACATATATATATATACACACCAAGAGTTGCTAGGAGAGGAATTTCTCATCAAATGCTCTGAAGAGACAAATGAACTTTCTAGGATGAGCAGGATAAAACCTTTATAGAGATGATACAGTGACTTAATGTGATCAAATAAGCTGTTGATGTGGTTTTATCAAAATTGGAATGACATTAAGTCAAAATGAAGAACACTAACAAAATAAGTTAGAGCAATACCATAATTGAAGTGTACTGATGACTACACACATTCAGCTAGGCACCACTGAATATGCAGGAGGAAATGGGCTACTATCTTCTGTTCATCAGATAACTTGGAATCTCTGACCAAGGTCAATTTCACAATAATTTGGAGGTGACACTAAGATAATAAATGCAACCTAATTCACAAGAATTGTCTAGCTTTAATTGAGAGCAATTGGACACATGAACCTGTTAAGGTCAGCTCAGGCATGGTGTTTGTTTACCCCACAGATGTATTTCCAAATGTGAATAATTTGCTTCTCAGCTATACCCTCATATAATGGAATGGATGACTAAACTTGGTTATATCCTTAACAATGCAAGGAGGAAAGTCACACTTCCGAAATTGTGGAAATGATTGCATTGACTGAAGGTGCACTAGATCAGTATCAAATAGCATCAGTGAAAATAACAACAGCAATTGCTCCTTTACTTATGCATATTTACTTATTGTTTACACAGATGTCTAGTTTCTACAGCAGTAGGTGGAATGCAATTTTAGCCAGGCTTTATATGTCATGTAGTTTTTTTCAGAAAAGACTTTTGACAGAGAAATCCCTACAGCATCAGTTGGCACAGTTGTAGAAAAGTGTCAAGTACTGCACTGACCAATGCTCTTCAGAGGAGATTTCAAGCTGAGTTGAGAAATAGAAATAGTAAAGGCTGCACAGAAAAGTCATGTAGAAGGTTCAGATTTTGAGGTTTCTGCCAGCTGACAGAATGCAGCAGAGGTCTGAAAAGCATTTGGAAGAAGCTGCAGCTAAGCAGTTTCTTAACAAAAGAAGGGACTGCTCGTGACTGGTGCACTGGCATCGGAACTGAGTTCCTGGAAGAAAAGGCACACAGAAGACACAAAGATGAAAACTTGGCAATGGAAAAGGCAGAGCTGTAAGAATTGACAGGATCTGCCCAGATAAGGGCCTGCACAGATGTGTATAAATGTGTGTGCATGTGTTTAAATACATGCACACACCCACACACGTCTGTATGCATGTACATTTGCAAAAGAAGCCATTATGAAGTCATCTTCCCAATACAGTTGGTGTATGAGACTAATCCTCCTGTACTGATTCTTGGGATAAAAAGTGGTGATTGTGGAAACACTTATGTGGCAGCAGTCTACAAATGACAGGTTCTGCAAAGTCAAATACTGAATATATGTTTGCATTCATTATGTAATTGTGCCAGTCTAGGTCCTCAGCTGTTAAATCCAAGGATTTTCACTCCAGTTTGGAAACAGAAACTAGTAGTGATTCCTTTTTGCCAGTGCAGTTCTAGACCTGGGTTATCCAAACACTTCAGAATATGTCTACCCACACCTGAGCTTGTTGACAAACATAAGCTACATGTTTTTCTGTATAGGTTACTGTTTCTCTATTCTTCTTTTGTTGTATGTCTATACAAATTTGGTCCTATTAAATCACTAAATAAAAAGATTCATGTCTTTTCCCCGAAGATTTTTAAACTTGTTTAGATATGCTAATCAGCTTCTTTGCTAAACAGCCTCCAGAAAGGTTGTTTCTGTAATTAAAGTGATAAAGAGAGATGCTTAATAATTAAGCATATTTTTATTTATTGATCTGTATGAGTAGATAAAATTTTTAACATCTACAGTTCTATGTAGGGAGTTCATGAAATATTTAATGTCACATATAGTGCCAGTAATTCTAGGCATCATTCTTTAGCCTCACTTTTAATGAACTACTATTATACTACTATCACAATCAAAGCAAGTTTCTGTTTTTCTCTTTGTGTCTGGCAAGATTATCTCAAGGTATTTAAGACAGATCTTTCCAGTCGAAGTAACTTTCTGAGTCTTCATCCACAAATGCAGATAGAGCTTCAGGATGAAGTGACCTGTTAAGTTATTCTTGGGGATAAGGTTTTGATTACTAAAGCAAGGTGTAAACTCTGGGATCTCTCTCCACTTAAAGCCGTAATTGAAACCACAGTATTTAATTAAACCACAGACTGATATTTGTATTTGGGACTAATTGCACTGATTTATATATGACTTCCATAACATGAACTGTGTTACAAATCCCTTGTTCTCTTTCTCCTCCCTAACTGCCCTCTGCTGGTACCGCAGGAAAAATATTTCCGGGACAGTTGGAGCTCCTCAGGCTTTTATTTTTCTCACTTCTTAGTGAAAAAACCCACAAAAAGCAACATACTGGGATGGGAACCCTGGTCCTTTTATCTTCTCCTTTCATTTTTTTTCCTTCTAAAATTTGAAGTGCCATTTACAGAGAAGGAAGGGCTTATATACAGTTTTCAATCATAATGAACATACTTGCTCAGGCCTAAAATATGAAAAAGAAACCATAAAGAGCAATTTTTGCATTTAATCAGCAACTGTTGCAATTCATTGTTTGCAGAAGGTAATGATGCAATTCAGACTGACTTCAGGAGTTTCATGTCTTTTGTGGAATGTGGCCTGGTTTCTAAATTTTCATTCTTAAGTATTTTGTAGAGCTCTACACATAAATAATTTCTACCCTTTGCAGGAATAATGTACTCTTTGCTCATTAGTGGCCTTTGGGGAGGTTGCTAGTCAAGTATGTTTTACACAAGCAGTTTATTTGGTAACATAGGATCTCAGTGTGAATGTCACTTTCAAGGAGCTACTTGAGGATTTAGAGTTAAGGAGACTATTTGCCCAAATGAAAAGAAAACATTAGTGCCAGGAAACAGAGTTCATCTTCCATGTGTTTCAAGGGCTCTTGAAACTGAAGAAAAATCTGTAGTATCTTTAAGAGTGAATAAATAAACAGAGAGATTTAAAATAATTAAGAACTAAGACTATTTTGAAATAGATTTTGAATAAAACGAAGATCAATTCGACAGGATTTTACAAAACTATGTAGTCAAATACATGGAATCATGCACTGAGTGCCTAGATAAGAATGGGAGTGGCCCATCAAGAATGGGAAGTTCCACAAATATCCCATGCAGAAAGTGCTTTTGCATTTGATAATGCAGTAAAAGCATTTGATAAAGTACATCTAACCTTGTCTTTTTCAATGAATGAGTATTGATTTGACCATACAAAAACTGATTCTCCTACTTGTTTGTGAATGCTTTTTATTAATCCAGTTAAGAATTCTGAATGTATGCACAAACAAAACTAAGTGTAGAAAAAAAAATCAACCAGGTAAATGGGAGGCACTGGACATTTGTGTGTGGGGTAAACAATTAATAATCAAGTTCAAATTCAGTAAAACACTTAATTCCATTGCATAATACCTCAGGATTTGCTTGAGTCAGACTGAATTCAATGAGATTAGATAATAAAGCTCTAGTGTCTTGCTGATTCAGAACAGAAGTTTTAATGCAAAGATAAATATTTAATGTAATTTAATGAGATTCTTAATAAGCACAAGCAAAAGAAAAACTACTAACTGCAGAAATCAGATTTCAAAGTGAGGAGCAGATTTGCAAGACCTGCCATGGGTTCCACCCACAATAACATCATTAAAATCTGCAATAATGTAAGATCATTTAGGAAGTATTTCAGCCTTTAGCATTGTGTACAAGGAAAACATTTATCCTTACAAACAAGCTATTTACAGTCCCATTCCAGCCCATTTTTCCTTTGATAGAAACAGCAATCCCTGCAGAATGAGAGATGAGCTGCACTCATGGCTACTTGCTTATACTCCAGCACGGTAAAACAAATCATTAAGAGCAAAGCACCAGCCATTTTAATAAACTCTGAGCACTGTTGTTATTGTGGCTTATGGCTGTGCTCTGCACAGAGGGAAGATGTAAACAGCACAAAAGAGAAATCAATTTCTTTTACTGAATGGCTCAGTATTAACACTAAATATTGTACATACATAAGTATGTTTAATACCTCAATTTATATGCATACCTATATATTAATACACACACAAGCAGAACTCTAGCTTTATACACAAAGAGGTAGTTCAGGTCCTGACTTGCAGTCAAGATGTAGCCAGACATTATGCTGGGACAAAAGGGGAAAGAAAATGTTCCCTGATTCCCCAGTTTAGCCATAGGCTTCTCTGGCTTCCAAAATGGTGGTGTTGTTCCATGCCAAGCAGGGTGCAGTTTTATGATACAAATTGAAAAGCTTTGGGGAAGAGGTGCCATGCAGAACAAGACACATTCAAAATTATTGTATAACGTAAGAGATCTTCATGGCTTTTACAAGATTTTAGTCACAGATCCTTTATTTCAATTGTTGAATGAGTTTGCCTTTCCTCATATCTGGGTGTTCAACCAGCAGACACCTGACACCTGCCCTTTGAAAGCAGCATTCTCTTGAAGGGGTCTCCACCAGGCTTCAAAGGAAATGGGTGGCCAAAACTATTGTTCAGCCATAGTTGTTGAAGGTTAGAAGCCCTAAGCCAGCACAAAGAGTTGGGTTTAACCCATCTGCCTTAAGTAAACTTGCTAGCTCATTGTGCAAAACATGTAGAGGGAATATGCGTGTATATATAGTAGTGACTAAGTGATTTTTCAGGATCCTGGCTAGGCTGGTATTGCTGGTCATCAGAAACAATTTTATTTTACTTCGGATACAGAGTACTCAGTACAGAAATTACTGAGGTAAAACAATAAACATGAAATGATACAGAAGCAGATCTTTTAATATTAAGCACTTCAGTGCCCAATGATTTTTCATCATTTTCACCTGTTTCTCTATGCTAAAAAAGGTGGAGTAGACTTGCACAATTTCAAGGTAAAATTCTACCAGTGATGTAACTTTTAATATAAAAGAAAGCTTCTGAAAATACTTAAACAAAAATACGTATTTCTCACTTATTACTTCATGAGGTTGTTTTTAAACATTCATGAGTCATTTATCTTAAAATAAATTCTTCTCCATGAAGCTGTCTGCTTATTTTTAAGTTTTTAATGTGTTTTCCTCTTTCCAGTATTTCTAACTACATTTTAGAACCTAATTCCTTAAAACTAATGAATATTTCTCCTTCCTTTATGATCCACTGCTGCTGTTGCTTAGCCACTGGTTATATCACCTACATATTCTATCTTCTCTCTTATGACAAATGTTGTTACAGCCTGAAACAATTCTACCATATAGATAAAGTATTAAGTATTTTGTGCAGGTGAATAGCTTTTCCATTTCCCTTATCATTATCAGATTGGCCTATTCCTACAGGACTGCAGCAATTCTACAATCAGGATAATAATCAGTGTCTCTCTCGCTCTCAGAATATTGCTGATAAAAGAATGAACCTTGTCCTTTCACGCTTAACTATGCAAAATGGCTCTACTCATTTAACTGTTTCAGGAGTCTCTGAACCATATGGATAAAAGTGCTTTTGGATGAGCAGGGTTTATTCCACTGCACCTAGAGATGTGAGGCAACACTTAATTTGGAGCATTACTTGCTTACAGATGCATTGTGTTAGGATCATATGTACAGAAACCTAGATTAGGAAAAGATTTGTCTTGACTGATTGAACTACCTAGAGTTTATAAACGAAAATTTTGCATTTTGAGTGTAGTCTCTCTATGTATTACTTGCCAATCCAATTCCTCCCAAAATGTGAATGTTTCTAATGAAAGAAGTATTTGAATTAATAACCATATAGGTTTTTTTTTACAATTAAAAAACCAGTCTGCTTATATAAGTAGCAAAAGTACTTAAAATTTTACAGCTCTGCTATTGGAATGCAAAAAGTATTGCAAACAACAGATTTTACTTTACTCATCTATTTTTTCATTTGATGCAAATACATTAATCCTGAGACTGAGTTAAAATCACTCTATTTTTCTTGGTTTGGACTGAAATCATCCAGTTCTGCCTATCTGAGGTAATTGATGGGTACAAACCATAAAACTTCACATAAGAACACTACCATTGTGTGATCTCATATTCTAATCTTAGCAAACACATGCCCCCAAGCAAATGATGACACTCTGGCTCTAAACATCCCTTAGGTTTAGCAAGTCTGTTTCTTTTTACCTCTGGCTTGTCTTACTCTGGAGACAGATGTCCTGCTCCATTATCTGAAGCACAACTGGACTCACTGGAGCAGTTATGGATCTGTGCCACATTTCAGATTTTTACTGAATTTGTATCTTTTTTTTTAAGTGCATATACAGAAGATTTGCTTTGTAGGTTGTATTTGCTCAGATATACAAAGGCTGCAACTCAACACAAAAAAGGTCTATACAGAACCTGTAGATCATTTCTTGTGAAGGTTTGCTCCTCCTAATTTCTTTCATTCTTTCAAAAAATTTTAAATTCTCTTTTCCAGTTTACTGAATTCAAAATATGCAAGTATAAAGAAAAGGTCCTCACTTGACATTTTGATCAGAAAGCACTGACCATGTTGAATCAACTTGTCCATGGGAATATATTCATAGTGTCACAACTTGAGAACATGTACAGGTCAAACACATGCCCAAAAGGTGACATCTTCATGGAAAAACAACTGGCTTTTGTTCAGGCCTAGTTCATAGCTCATAGACCCTCAGTGGAGCTGATTAGCATCAATAGGCATTTTTTGCAGCACAATAGAACAGAATGATGCTGGTGATTTCATTTTAAAAATAACTGGCTATTTTTTTGGTACTGATTGAGATATACTTATTGAGAGAAAAATTCTGATTTGGAGTTAATATTTCTGTATAGAAGGCACTGTGCCACTTAACTATTTAATTTTCTAAAAAAATACAACCTAAGTGATAAAATAAAAAATAAACCAAATGTGCATAAACCAGCCATTTTTACTCTTTTCCCTATTTTTTGAAGTTTATTAATGCTCTGAATTATTGCTAGTAATTATTAAATTACTGCATAATCACTGGAAATTCTCAGCTCACTTAGAATGAAATATTAATTTTCTCAGACTCATTGACCAAATCTGACCATCAAATTCTTACAGAACTCATATCTGAACAGTACTTTTGTCATTCTTTGAGTAGACATTTCATTACCATGCAAATGGAAGTGCTTCTGAGCAGGCTAGTAGGCAAATGCAACATGTAACACGCAAACCATAGTCTGAAGTCACTCCACAATTTATACAGAAAATTTAAGTCAAATTTGACTGGAAATACCACTGTTTTCTTGAGATCTGGTATTTACACATGGCAAAGTGGTGGATGGACATCTATCATATGTGTGAATATCAGAAAGAACAGCTGTGTGAGATACTGTGTCTCACCACCAGAGAAAGAACATTTAAAGGAAATGCACTTGGTAATTAAATTAATAAAGGGCAATTAATTTCATAGAAGCAGGCAGCATATTTGAAAGCAATAGAAGTACATAATGTAATCAAAGCATATTTGGTCCAATTACTTGGATTTGTTTATTTATTTAAAGGCATGTTGTGTACACACACTGCCTTTCAACATTTATTTTAGAAGGGAGTGCAATGTTCAACAGGCCAGAAGAACACTGAAAAAGACCATGGGTTTACTTCTAAAAATAGACATCATCAATAAGCAGTTTAGGCAACTTTAAGTTCAGTTTCAAAGACAATGTCTTAGGAACACTCTTCAGTAGAATAGGGCACAGACTCCCAAGAGTATCAGAAAGGATGCTTCCAGCATCTGCAAAACTGGCTCCCAGTTGTTAATCTTGAACACACAAACACATGAAAACTACACTCTAACGTGTAATTTTAACAGGCAAATACAAACCTGAAACTTAACATACAAACCAGCCAAGCAGCCAAGAACTGTGACTTTCTTTATCATGAAACTAATCTAAACCCAGTGTCACTCTCAAAAGCAGGTTAAGGTAGACTAATCTTTCTGACGTGCTGTCATTCCTTTTAAGTGCCTAAACGTGGAGCCTCTGCAGCCAGCCACAGGCAGTCATTAATTTCACACTGTGAAAACACTTTCTAGAGACAACTCTGTAATCAAACGTGGTTATTTACCTGTCATAGTCTTGGCAGATCTCCCCAACAGCTACCAAAGCTTTCAGGTACTCATTGGGCTGGTAGGGGTGGATGTAGTGCAGCGAGCAGCTGTTCCTGGGGTCGCCGTTCGATGCAGTGAAATCTATAGCTACCTGGAAAAGAAGTCAATGTGTTGCAGAGCTCTTCTGAGTGTAAAAACCTCCATCAACTATATAAATATAATATAAATATAAAGGTAATTTCTTTACCAGAAATTATCTGCTGCAGCAAAGAGACAGCAGCCTCACAGCAAAGGTCATTTTATAGTGTACTTAATAAAATTGGAATTAGGATTGTACTGGTAAATATATGTAGAAGCAAATGACGGTTTATAAAATAAGAGATAATGAAACTAAAATGGCATAATTAGGTAAAAAAATTACCTGCATTGCTATTCTATGGGGAAAATTATGTTCTAATACAAATGAATCAAATTAACTATCTCTAAGTTCTCATATTTAATTAAATTATTTCAGCTCAGGTGACATTCAGGACATAAAAGCTTTGCAGCAAAAATGTCCGTAGAGAGTTACAAGTCCTACTAAAACTATAAATTAGAATTCCAATTAGGGACATTTCTTAGCTATTTTAATCATTACTGGCTGTAGTAGTAGATATTGCTTGTCTGGTATTTTTTCTCTTCAAAACATCTAAGCATTAAAAATTAACCCTCTCAATTTCACAGTTGATAGCAAGCTTAAATATGAGCTGCACGGTAAAAATAAAGCTTGAACCCTGCAAAGATTTTTTGTTGTTGTTTTTCAAAAACCTTAGAGAAGATTGTGGGCAGTAGTCAATGCAAAAGCAAGTATTAATGAATCATCTTAAAATTAATTTCTCCCTTTTAAAATGGTCTTTATATTTCTCACTGAAGGTAGGCTCTGGCATGCATCTTCCTTTGTTATGGATCAGAAAGTCCTCTGCTGAATTTGTGATGCTGCTTTATAGGAATTCCCTAAAAGAATCCCAAGGGTCTTACAGAAGGAACAAAGGCATTTTATAAATGTCCTTGTGTCTAGTAACCTATTCCTCTAAAAAACCCATTACACCTGAATATTCAATAGCCAAATGCAGCAAGTTCAGATTTCAGTTTTACAGTGTAGCTGAAAGAAAGGGTCTTGCTAAAGACTGCAAAAAGAACTCTGAAGGCACAGCTTGATTTTGCAAATGTTCAGCTTCCCCAGCTGCAGCCTCTGCTTGGCAGAGGGAACACTATTTTATGCAGCTTCAAAATGAAAATGAAACATGACATTTTCATGCTTCCTTAAAAAAATTACACAGCCCTTCTGAAACTTATTTTTATTGCTAAAAAGTTAAAGGGAAATATCATGCTAGGTCAACCCAACATGGCTTTCCTCCACTGGTTCTGATTTTCCACTTCTATCTTTTATCTGAAGAAACTACCCTCTAGATTTCCTCTTGGAAATCCTTCTTTGCCTTGATCATCCATGAACCCCCGGCACCTCACCACATCCAGTCAGGAGAGAGATGAGCTTTTTGGCTTGCAAGTAAGAGTAATCTTCCACCTCTGCTTCCTACTCACTGTTCAGGCACCAAAGCACTGAGTTTATTTTCCACATAGATCTTTTTCCAAAAATGGTATCTAGATTTAACTTGAATAAATCAATGGAGAACCTCTCATGACTTGTGAGGGCACATAAATGAGAAATACTACACATATTTAACTGAGGAAGAAAGCAACACTAGTGGTTTGTGAAACCCAAGAGAAATCCATGCATGCTTGTATGGACTAGCTTAGTTTTGGGAAAATTATATGTAAAAAATCTTATTCAAGGTATGCATATTTTCTTAAAAATAAGGGTATTTTCTCTGATAATTCGACATTAATTTGATTATAGAAGGTGCAAAAATGCCACTGTATGATAGGGAAACAAAGGGGATTCCTGTAAAATTGTTAAAAGTAGGTGTTTTTACTGATAATCTCAAAACACTAAAACACATTAAAAAAACTTTCGTGACACCTCAAACAGAACTGAACAAGTCTTCCTTTATGGCTAACTGCTTTGGAAATGAAATCAAGAATATGGAGTAGGAATAAGGAGTGTGTTCCATGACCTTGGAAAAAAGCCTGTGGCTAGTGTTTGGGAAAGCAAAAAAAAAACTTCCTGGAACAAGCTTCCTTTTGGAAATGGTCCTTGCTGTAGAGGTCTGCTGATAAGTAAAAAAATATCCTAATTTCCTATGATGAAGAATTTATGAATATTTGTACTTGGATGCAGCATGCTTGAATTTGATCCAAATCTCTGTTTGACTCCCACAGGGAGGATTTATAAGAAAGATGACCGCTGTAAATTGCCACGATCCCAAAATAACAATGCAGAACTCTGCTCCTTTAGCATCACCCAACAGGACCAAGGTCTTGTGCAAATACATTGGATAAGGATTTGTAAAAATAAGTTAATATATGACAGAAGTTATGTTAATATCACAACTGAGCTTATCGTTTGGGCAGTAAAGTGGGAATCTTTCTTATTGCGTGTACATTTGATTTTATCAGTGTATCTTATCTATCAGTTCCAGTGTAGCAGTCATCTTCCCTCAGCTAAATAAGAGCATAACAGAGCAATAACTACACTCAGTACCAGCTTCTTTTTTATCCTCAGACTTGTAAAAGGGTGATTTTCACTACACTCAAAACATCCTACATAGCTGGGACCTCCTGCTAGACCTGTCAGCAACAAATCAGGCTGTCCAACACCGTGACCTGCCTGAGAGAGCATCTGTCCAATATATCTTTCTATTACAGTTCCTTTTATGCATGTTACACATCCTTTCTGCTGTATTTCCTAAAGTGATGAAAATGTCTTCTGACTACAGACCCATTTGCACTGCCAACCTCTGAACATTTCTTCTGCAGCAGGGTACACTGTCTGATAAGAGATACAGTGTTTAGCAATAAGCTGGGCATAAAAATAGAGGGCTGGAATCAGCACTATTGATCTCTATAGATGAAAGCTTCTTAATAAATGCTTTTAAAACGCAGGAAAAGTTTGCTTTCATTTTTCAGAGACATTCTTTCTAACTACAAACCTTGTTTCTACAATCAAGGTACAAAGTATCCCAAGAGCACACAGCATGATGTTACCAAGGCTTTCATTAATGCCTTAAATTACCAGGTACATCATACTACAGCTTTTTGTTATCAAGTGTGTGTGTAGCATCCCAGTTTCCCTCCCTCAGCAAGTGCCCTTTCAAATCACAGTTGTATCATACTGCCTGTACACAGCATGAGCTCAACAGAAATGTCATTAATATTGGGACAGCAACAACAACAATACAAGCATCAGCAGAGTTTCAAACAATCCCAAATCCACTGCAGTTAAAAAAAATGGAAATCTGTGAAAATCCAAGTAATAGTCCTCCTCTGTTTCAGTGGTCTCAATCAGATTAGGACTATGTGAAGAGGAGATTATATGATGCAAGCAGAAAGCAAGGAAGAATGGAGTATCTCCCCAGTAGGCTGCACCCTTTTGTTTCAGTGACCACTGGTGAATTCACTTTGGAAAACAACAACACATCTCACAACCAGTCTGTGCTGAGGACTGCTGGAAGAAGAGTGGAGGAAAATATGTGGAGAGGCAGTTTGTGATGATGTTTAGGTAGAACCACTGAGTTATGCATGCAGACAGCTACAGGTACAGAGATGTCACAGTGGCTTTCCCTGGCTCCATGCAGGTTGAAAACTGATAGTGATGAGCTTACACAATACTGTGGATTTACCACTAAGGGCAACAGTAATTCAGGGATCTCTGTGGTGGACAGTATAATGAATCTTCCATTTCCTTTGTGTCCTCACTGCCCATCCTTGAAGGTGAGTTTACTTGAGCTTTCTATAACCAATTGTTTGTTTCATTTTAGTAAAATGAAATACAGTAAAACATAATAGAAGCCACTATCCACTTTAACCCATTTGCCACACCACTTTCAAACTACTAGTGGGAAACTTGTGACAAGTAAATAAAAGGCAAGCAAATTGCCATAACCCTTCCTTGCACTAAGGACTTGCTCTTCCATTGGCAAACAGTTTCGAAGAATCAGAGTTTGAAAAGCTGTAATTTAATATGTAAATCCCTAGATATTTTCTAATGGTGGCAGTGCTCCTTTCCTTGAGCTGGAGTTGTGGGAAATGCATATTAACTGGTCTTTGCATGTGCCTAACCACATGCCCTTATTAGAAAAGGCTTTCAAAAATAACATGAAGGCATTACTGCCTTTCTGATAATGACCTTGAATACATTGATAATAGAGTTCTTCCAGTCACACTGTAGAGATGAAATGTCAGAAAAGATAAATTAAAGAGATTTCCAGTGACTGCCAAGTTTCAGACTTGAAGGAGAAATGTGCATTGCTGGTATGTGGGGATAAAAGAAGAAGTAGCCAGGTAAGGCAGAGAGGTAATTGCATGCTTTATATGCTTTATATGAGAGAAGACAATTATAAAGATCTTTGTCTACTGCAGAAGGTATTTCCTTCAAAACCAAGTCCTCAGTTCTGGGTGTTATCCAATGAGTTGATGATGAGTATGGGCAAAGTCCATGTTTAACACTTCAAAAAGCTGATCTGTACACAAGACAATCCATTACTGTCTATATCTGCTGCTGGAACTTTCTGGTACAATAAAAAAAAATCTTTCTTTTTTTGTCAAATCTTTTTGGAAAATGAAGGCTTCTCTGGAAAATGTGAGGTGGAACATGTCAGTAGCATCCAGTGTCTGATACCTTATATGTGGGAGCAGAAATAGGGCAGGATGCTACAGGAAAAGAAAAGCTCTCCAGAAGAAGAATATTCACTTTGTGCATTAGATTTTAGCCCTTTAGCTGGCATAAATTAGAAATCACATAAACCAGATTGGAACTGAGCTACAATCCATATTCCCATGCTATGAGAAAAAATGATATATCATATTACATTATATTAAGTATATTAATTTTTAGATACATAATACAAAAAAAGATCAAACCCACACATCATTAAATGTTTCTAAATTTACTAACTGGAATTACAAAAAACTGTATTTCTGTTTATGAAGAGCCCTGCAAATTTTACACCCTGTTCCTTGAACTGAATAGCTTCTGAGTACACTCCAAATTATAGCTGTGTCCCCCTGTAGTGCCATCTTACTTGGTAGCTATGGCTGAGATACGAAACACCTGCATTTACCCCAGGCTGACAGAGAAAAGTCCCTGGCTGGATCTCTCTATGTGTGACTTTCAGTATAGCACCATTTCAGGAGAAACTACTTGCTTTAACTGAGGAGTCATTCTGGAAAGGAAGACTGGCCCTTAATACATTCTGCAAGAAGAACTTAATAATTTACCAAGGAATGGTATGTAAGAATCATTTCTCTGAAACTAATGAACTGGTATCTAAGGGGATTCTCTTTCCTCAAAACAAGTTAGAGAAGCAAGACACTTACTGTAAACTGTATTTGGCAGCCTCCCATGATATAGTCTAAGAAAGAATGCATCTTGTGTATCTGCAGGCAAGAAAGCAAGACATTCAACTTAGCTGACTGATAAAACATAAGAGAACTGTCTGAAAAAAAAAAATTGAAAGGAGGAGAAGGACCAACTGAAAACAATGTAAAGGAAGAATCATTAAATACAGTTTGAGACAGAAACAAGACAATAAACAGAAAAAAAATCAAAATTCTAAACCTACAGAAAGGAAAATTCACATAAAATTAGAACCAACTTCTCAGTGGGAAGTCAGAGGAAATTTTGCTGTTCGTTTAGGAGGAACAAGAGCAATGTTGTGGATATAATGGAAATATTAAAAGGGTTACACACAAATTTGGTGAGCCTTAGGTGTTAGAGTTTAGTATTGTCTTTTCCATTGTACAAGAGCAGGGATAGGGCAAGAGAAATGAAATGAGAGTTGAGGACAGTCAACTTACTTTTGAGATTCAAGTCCTTGCCTTTACTTTTTGTAGGGGATAGTTTCCATTGCTATTCTACAGGCAGTTCCACTTTGTTCCAGCACCATTAAAATATATCACTGAAAGCTTAGTAAAGAAACAGTCAAAAAGCAAAACATATATTTACCTTGCACTGGTTAAGGATGACAATGCCTGAGTTCTTGTAGTTCTTCTTCTTTGCTTTGTACTTAGGGTTAATGCATTCCCATTGTACCTGTGAAAAAAATAGCAGTCACTCTCTGCAAGACAATTTTATGTACAGATTGAATATTAACAAAAACTGCACTGCCTAATTTCCACAGTTGACTAAATCATACAAGATAATGGTGCACATAGAGGAAAAAAAATGAAAACTGCTAACTATGCAGGGAATAGTAAATAGGATAAGGCCCAGGGCAAACATCAGTCTTCGAACACATACGTGTGGACGTGGCACTAAGGGAGGCATCCAGATTCATTTGTCATCTTCCAGTCTTGTAGCTTCAGGTGTTACATAAGCAAGACTGAGGATCTTTTGAGATCATTCAAGAGGACAAAAAAAAAGAAGGAACTTAATACAAATGAAAATACTGGAGAGAGGAACCTGATGCATTGTATTAATTACAAAACTGTTGTCACAGTAACACTGAGTTTTGTATGAAACTCATGATTAGAAAAATTCTGGTCAGCAATCATCTCGCTTTCTCCTTTAAGTCTGATAGCAAAACAAAAAATTAGGAAAATCAGTAAAATGTTCACAAAGATGCAGATAACTAATGATACGTTTGAAATTTTCCCCTAAGAATATATTAAAATCCCTTTTTGATTTTTTTCATAGTTTCATTTACAAATAGTCAATTTTACGGCAAACAGTTCTACCTTGTACTGAAATACATCTCCTTGTTCTTATCATAACATCTCCCAGGTTCTTAATCATTTCCACTTGAAATGTTCTGCCTTCCTCTGATTTCAGGCAGAGTGATAAGGCCAAGCTTTCAGACCCTCACCTCTAACGTTTACAGTACAATTCATGCCTTGTACTGCAGGAGTAAAATGTACATTTGTACATGTAAATGTCTATTGGCATTTGTATATACAGATTTTTATCTGTAATACAGAGTATTTCCCTTCAGGGAGCTGCTTTCAAGTGTGGAGACAAAACATGTGATGCTGGGTAACAGTAAGAAATACAATTCTGAAAGGAACCAGAATGATCTATTATCTAAAAATCTCTATTATGACATTTTGAAATGAAACATGTCTTAAGTGTTACAGTGTTTTGCCTACAATGGAAACCTGCCTAAGTATTATAATACTTTGTCTACAGTGAGGTACATAGGTGACATATCTTAGCAAAGTGTTGGAGCACCAAAAATTATTTTTACTTTGTGCTCAGCCCCAGAAATTTCACTGAGCTTCAAACCACTGTCTAACAGCAATTATTTGGATATCTCTGAAGTATTCCAGACTTAGAGATTTTGTCAAACATCAAAAAAAAGGGAAGGCAAAACATATGGCTTTGAAGCAATATGAGACCATTTCTGCACAGGGGAGGAGGGCTATCTTCATCACTGTGAAATGGAAACAGATGAGTGAAGAATAGGAAAAGACAAAAAACTCTTCCAACTGAAGGAAGCACATCTGCTTGCTCTCCCAGCTAGCCTACAGCTCAGTTATTTGTCTTGTGAAACAAATTTTCCAACTGAGAAGACAGGCAGATACAGACCCTAATGTTCAGGGGGAATCCTCCATAAACGTTTTTTCTCTACTCAAGAGGAAAGCAGTCAAGCTCAAGAAATAAAAGCCCTTCTCTCCCAGCAAAGAGAGTGCTCTGTAACACAACACTGGAGTGCACTAAGCTCATATTTGGGTCTGAAAGCAAGGCAAAAGCACTGCCCACTCTCATCTTGATAGGTTGCTGTCAGGCAAAATGTTTTAACACACAGTTGTCTCCACACTTACTCAAAGCATTTCTACAGAGAAATCATGCTGTCTGTATTTCATACATAAACGGTAATATATCAAATAGAAAGAAAAAATAGGAGACAGGATCTCCCTTTGACACTGAAGTACACTGGAGAGGTGCAGTAGCTTTCCCCTGAACATCCAAGGTGAACCTCCTTCATTTTAGCATACTCCAACATGAATATTTTTTCAATGTGCATATTTAAACAAGGCCTGACCTATATGAAGCCATATACTATGCACATACTTTCTCTTCTTAGGGAAAGGATTATTTAAGCCTGAAAAAAAATAATTCCATAGTATTTTATGGAAGAAGTTTATAACAAATAAGGACCAAAGTAGCATAGAATGTAACTTCAAGAGAGAAAAACATATCTCAGGTTCCCTTTGCTAACTGTAAAATGCAATTATGAATGTCCACCTACTTTGCAAAGCATTTTGAGATGTATGGATAACAATTCTCAGTAACTACCTAAGGCTGATTATAATAGTCTATGTGCAAGTCACTAACATTATTGGCTTCTGTGGATAAAAAAGCAAAGGAAAGAACAGATTAGAAAATTTACAGAAAGTAGGAAAACAAAACCAATTTTGCACTTATTCAATCTATCGATTATAGTATAATGAAGGGAAGGGAATAAGAGAGGAGGGAAAAGACATTTCCCAGTTCATAGGCTTAAAAAAGCCAGTAAGACTGTTTTACATAAAGCTCAATCTTCACTTACCCACCAAGATCCTGTTCTGGACCCTTGGCAATTCCCACAGTTGAAGCTAAAGATGTAACAAGCATCATTTGAAGGAAATTCCCTATACAGGTCTTACTGTTTATCCAGCTTTTATAATGAGAACAGAGTTCAGAATACAGCTCTAAGCAGGTAAGTAATAACGAGAAACAATTCTCAAATATTTTGCTTGCACTGTTGAGGCCAACCTCAATTTCCAGTCTGTTCCTACATTCCCAGTATTGATTTGGTATCTGACATTGTTCTTTATCGATCCATTTTTGCTCTTAAATTAACTTTTCAGTTGAGAGGAAACTAATGCAATTGTCTGCAATCTGACACTAATGGTAAACATTGTGAAGTTTGGATTAGTCATTCTGAAAGTCACTTAGCATTTCCTCCAAATGCCTGACAGCTCTGGGCTGTGCAGGCTCTTTCCCTATCAAACAACACAGAGAATCTGAAACAGAAAGCAACTTGGTTTTAAACTATCTACTGTTAATTTAAGTAATGTTGCAAATGTTGGTAATGGACTCCCAAGACTATACTGTGCTGGTGTTTCTTTTATACACTTAAATTTAGACCACTGTGTGGAGAATTTCTGAACAAACTCCATTCAGCTATTTTTCAATGAGAGCCAGTGACCTAATGTTGACACTTGGAAGGTCCCAATCCTCTTGTACGTGTAATGAGGAGACACAGATCTCTCAGTGGGAGATGTTACTCTGCACTGAAGGACGCTGTCTTTCCAAACACCCTTACTCCTTCTCTCACAAAACCTTCAGAAGAGAGAGAAAGGCAAACAGTGCAACCACCTATGCCACACATCAGCAAAGGGAAGTGCAAGTGACTATATGAAGACAACCACTGTAGAACCAAAATTTGGACAGTATGTGGCACAAGCTATTCAGAGAAAGGATTGAAGGTGTCGGGAGAGTTTCATGTACCCCAAGGCAAGACAAATGACAGCAGATGCTTTCTCTGGGACAGTGCTTGCACACCAGGACATTGGGTAGGCCTATGGGGAAAGAGCTAGAGAGCTTGCATTGCCTGTTTGGTGCTTGTGGCATAGCTTGTGTTGGCAGTAACATGTTCTCTTGCCTTCCCTGCACTTCTTTGGTTTCTCTCTTCTTCCTTCCTGTTCAGCTGCTGCAATGAATTGCACAGTTTGTAAATGACAAAGGAGATGCTACAGTCTAATGGATGGGGCAAAATCCCCAATCAATAGCAGGCAGCATTATATCCTGCACTGCCTCTTTCTGATGCCTCAAGAAAAACAAGCCACTCTTATGTGAACTGAGTCTCCTCCCACATGAAAGGCTACTTTATTCCTGCCATCCCTCTAGCCAAGAGGACAGGATAGTTTTGTGGTTTTTTTCTCTTTCTGTCCCAGAAATACATCCACCAAGAGAGAAGAGCTGCCTTTAATCACTATCAGAGAATTCCTCTGGAAACTTGCCCCCGGGGAATGAAGTGGAAATTAAAGCATTTCTTGTTTCCCCAGCCAAGCCCCCAGCCTCCCCTGCACTTCTGAGGCTGTACCAGTGGTTGCCTCCTCACAGGGATTTGGCAGGTGTCTGGTGTGGCTGCACCCTCTGCTGAGGCCTCTGCTGCCCTGTCTGGGGCCAGCAGCAGCTGCTGATGCTGCAGACAGTCCTGGGCGAACTGCGCTGGCTCCTGATAAAACTGGCTTTGTCCATAGGTGTCAATAACACCTTGGCCCATTACCAAGAGCTTAAAGGTCTCACCATGAAGAGTCACCTGAAGAGCTACCAGATGGAAAAGCCCTCCCTAATAACACCCTGAACTTGGGGGAATGTCAGTGGATATGGGAAGTACAGCAGGGTTTCTTCCTCCTCTTTCCTTTTGTGCCTGTGCAAATGCACACATGTCCGTTTTTATGTAATACAGGAACAGATTTTTCCCTTACGTAACTCCTGTGCTGCATGGGGATCCAGGTGATTTCTCTGACTTTTTTCCTCTCAAATCCCTCTGGCTTTATTGCCTTGATTAAAAAAAAACCAAAAAAGTGATTTTTCTTTCTTATTAGTAGAGGATTTCTCCTTTCAACTATGATAAGCTTTAATAGCATTTACATTTGTATAATCTCAAGCTTCTTCTTGTGCTGTTTAAATATGCTTGATAGATTAATATTAGAACACCTTAGAACCTGCCACTGTACACATATTAAAAACATATATTATATGTATTCTTGGAAGAAATCCTAATACACAATAAACTCAGAGTATTTATTAGTATTTCACTTAAAAAGACAAGGATGGAGTTATTCTTACCATGGGTGGTTTTTTTTTGTGTGAAGATTATGGTGAAGGAGTAAATAATAAAGTCTGGAATGGTGGAAAGTGTTAACAGAATATTTAGAAACCACAGAATTAAACGTTCGAAAAGATTTCTAAGATCATTGAGTCCAACTGTTAACCCAGCACCACCAATTTCACCATTAAACCATGGTTCATGTAAGGGCTGCTTCAGATGTGCATTTGAACAAGAGGATGTCTTTGTGCCATTTTTTATTGGTGGTCAGTATGAAAACAGGCTGGTGTCAGAACATAAAATATGGTCTAT
Source organism: Leptocoma aspasia (assembly GCA_013399835.1). Classification (NCBI taxonomy): domain Eukaryota; kingdom Metazoa; phylum Chordata; class Aves; order Passeriformes; family Nectariniidae; genus Leptocoma; species Leptocoma aspasia. The sequence continues at coordinate 13,459 of VXAX01004236.1, read as the reverse complement.
GACCATAAGGTAATTTTTATGGAACAGAAACACATGAAGTTATTATCCTAAGGTTGTTCATGATCAGAAAGACTTCTTAAAACAGAAGACCAGCAAGTTTTCCCAGAATTCAGTCCTCTCAGTCATGGAGAAGCACCTAACACTCTGAAGGAGTCGTAATTCAAGATTTGTGAATCTCACCCAAGACATACCACATTCAGAAATGAAATTCATAAACAACTTATGCCACTTCTGATCAAAACAAGTGATCTCATTCAGGCAAAGAATTTTCTCTTCTCTTCACACAGTACTCAGTTCTCTACACACAGTTTCAACCACTCAGAAGATACCAGATACCATAAATTCACAGAATTTATCTAAATGATGCCTGGTAATTTCCGAGAAATCTCGCAGCCAAGGCAAGCCAGTAAGCTCATCCGAGGCTGACACCCAAATCTTGGGATAATCAGTACACAGCCCAAGGATGGAACAGTCTTAGAAGCACCACCACTCCTGTAAGTAAGCAGGTGACACATATCCATTCTGTCCATCCCAAGTAGTTCTGTAGCAGTTGATAGATTGGCTACAAGACAAAAATATCTTTACTTTTAGAGGGGGAGGTTGAAGAACGGGTCAGAATGCTCTGTGCTTTCTGAAGGATGAACTGTGTACAATTAAAAGGCAACTTCAACATCCTTGTCAGCTCCTCTAGAGATGAGGTGAGCTGGTGAAATGGTGAGAAGCACTAGCAGTTCACAGATACCACACAGTCTATCCTGCTCACCAGCCTGAAATGTGGTACTCGCACTCTCACTGCTTAATGCATCTATGACAACTTGTGCTGCTGATTCCAAGCAATACAGACATTGCTGATGGGCAGAGATGGAGATCTGTGCCACTGGTGTGGCCTCCTTTGAAACCACACAGATTTGCAGCTGAAGCTTAATCAAAGTTCCTGGATCCCCAAGCAATGATGAAGGTTCATTCCAATTCTCTCCAGTTTCCTGGGAAAGTGAAAAACCCTGGCTGACAATCACTAAGGTGTTTTGATTATCTTTTGACAGAACTACAGCAATGTACTGTAGCTGGCTGTAAGGTCTACTGCACAAAAGAAAATATAACCTTCACTGCATCTCCTTAGCAACTCAAATAGGGATGTCAGACCTGAGCTCTACACTTTACTCTGGCTTCCACAGCATCTGAGATGAAGTTCCAGGCTTTGGCCCTCATTTTGACACTCAACATTCACTGCTGTGATGCACTGTGAAAGAATGTTAACACCAGGGGTTGGAGGATGTAGTTTTATTCCTCTGACTGAAAGGAGTACTACATGGAAAACAATATTTTCTGGTCTTAGGCTATGAAAGGGTCTCTTCAAAGAACAAAGAACTGTGCTTAACCTACTCGCCTCCCCACCCACATATAATTACATTTCTCTGATATGGCCTTTCTTATCATAAATAGCTAGCAACACATCTACTTGAAGGCGAAACACCTTCCTTCTCTAGAATTTCCCCAAGGTTCACTGTAACCTCTTTATTCAAAGTAAACACTCCACTGCACATGCTTTTTCTTTAGGGAGGCTAAAACTAAAGAAAAGAACTGACAACTGCTAATCACATTACTTAATGTTGCAGAAAGGATGTGACATAAACTATGCACTAAGATGTTTTTATGGGGTCCACAGACAATGGAATATATTTAGCAGCAACAGTTCTTTCTGCAGAATAGAGAAAAATGAGATAGGATGAGGGAGGAACAGGGAGAAAGGGAAAGGAAAACTGCATTCTGGCTCCAGCCAAGCGACGTGGCTTCCCACATGACCGACCTCTCCCGTACAACATGTGATCACTGTATTGTTTTCCATAAGTACATCATCTCCACCAGGACCTGCTCAAACTCCTACTGCTTGTTCTTGTCTATCATGCTATTAGTGCTCACCAAACCCTGATTCCATCAGGGGCAAGAGCTATCTAGCATGGGCATATATAGTTTTAGACCACTATTTATCACTTAAATGACTAATGGTTACTATCTTATCCACTCAGTCTTGTTTTTCTTCTAGAATAGGCTACAAAACAATAATTAGAAAAGAGGAAAAAGGAAACTGATTCCCATCTTGGTGGTAACTGTGTCCCATGAGAATTAGTTATACCAACAGCAGGGTTTTGCAGTTGCAAGGCCACAGAATAACTTCACAGACACAACAGGATGAGAGGAACAAGGAAGAAAAAAAGGCACAATTCCTAGAGTGTGTGAAGGAAGATTGCAGGTAAAAGATTACAGGTGAAAGACAACCTGCAGAATGGCAAATGGCAGGCCCATAGCAAGAGTAAGATTCAGGCACTTAAATCATAGGGTAAAATTAAAACATTTCGGGACAGCACTCTGATACTGCAGTGACAACCTAGAACAAGAACTGACAAATAGCTGCATTAACTTCTTACTCTGATTAACTGATTAACTCTGAAAGAATAATCATCCTTTTTGCTAGCTGAGGATGAAAAAAAGTGTTCTATTTCTCCATCATAATAAAGAATACACTGTTTATCCTGCAGAGCCATTCCTGGCATTCTGGACTACAAGGCTCTTGTCTTGGCCAACAAGCTGTCTCCTGGGAAGGGCCATGATGTGGTTTTAAGACATTTACATTGAAAATGCACACCATTTACCACTCTCACACAGTCCCTTCCTGAGCCACAGGTATTTGTGTACAAATTTAGAGTGTTGTCACATCACTGGCCTTGTTAATGTTATTCATTCTGGGATTTGTTTACCTTCTTATTTCCACTCAAATTTTGTTTGATAAAAGTTTTGATCCTCTGACTTGATTTGAGAGAGAAAACAGGGTTGTGTTTAGAAGTTATTTATAATGGATTAATATATGACTGATACATATCAGCAGTATTTTACACACATGAGCAGCATTTGCCAAACTTTATTGTATTCTAAGAACTTCAACAGAAAACATCTAGAAGAGCCATAAATGTTTCTTGACCTATGGCATAGACTGACTGCTTTCCATTTATCAAACACCTTCTGACTCTGTGTTAGATTCTTACTAACACATTATAAACAGAACCTTAATATGAAGACCAGATAAGGCTTATTAGGCATTTGTGTTTGGGGTTGAGATCGCAACAACAGTGGAACAATGAATACAAATTATCTTCAGGATCAACATTTTTAACTTCCTCCTCAGAGAATTTATCAAAACTAACACCTTTAGAAGTAAGTAATAATAGAAAATGACAATTTCTGGAATTAGATATGTCAAATCATTTATCATATTAAGTAATTACTATCAATTGCAATTTGAAAAGATCAGGCTGACATAAAGAAGTGAAATTATTGATAAGCTCATAATTTCATTTTCCCTTAGGACTGTAAATCATGAAATACTTAGAAAACCAATTAGTTTCATCATGATGGGTTCTAGTTAATGCTGGCAGCAATGAATGCAGCACATAAATGGAGAAAGACAGAGAATGACCCTCACTCAATAAAAACCTTTAGGCCAGCAGGGAAATGCTTTGAGTAGCCAGAATGGGCATCTGCTTTGCAGCACAGCACCTCATGGAAACCATGTGCTTGGGCTCAAAGGAAATAATTCTTAGCAGAAAGAAATGCCTATGGAATGGGAGCTAGGAAAAAACCTTTAGTACTTCAGGCATGAAATAGAGGAACAAATGCTTTGTTACATTTTCAGATTATTGTGTCCAGGTAACAGTAAAACCTGTGGGAGAAATCAACACAATAAATTCTGGGAGATCATGAGGCAATGCCACCTGCTTTATGACAGGATTGTCTGGGGAACACTGCTTTACAAAAAGATTACATATTGAGATTGCTCAGGTGGTTTCCACTTACCTGTCTTCCTTCCATAGCTCCTCGCATTTCCTTGAAAGTTGAGCAGAATTCTCCAATGAAGTCATGCTTTCCATTGGAATCCCAGTCCCAAACTATGCACTGGGGAGACAAAGGGGAAAAGAACAAACCAGCACATTTTTCTTCAGACAGAAAAGAGATTATATTGAAAAACACTGCAGGAGAAATTATGATATACACTGAATGGAGTGTTTTATCTAAAACAAAATCACAAGGCATATTAAAACCCTATTCTTGTTCTGATCAAAATAAAATGGCAAGTGGAATCTCAACACAGCTTGCTGCTGATAGTTCTGTGTCATGTAGTTTGCTAATGAAGCATATATTTCAGAAGGAAAGGATTTCTTGTCTGTATCATTTTGCTAGGTATGAAAATACAGGATTATGTGTATTTGCATATTCATGGTCAAATGGTGTCCTGACTTACCTTGTTGATGTGCTTCACAAATACAAATTAATATTCAAAACCCTGTTTGCCTTGGGCAAACATTACTTTTTTCATTTTTACAGTCAGTGAAGGTGAGACAATAGTTACAGACATCATTTTTTGAAATGGCTTTGAAATTGTACACATCAGGGTTTGGTGCCCATATCTTGGCTGTTTCCCAGTGTTGCTCAACAGTGACTATTCAAACCAAACCTCACTGGTAGTCTTGCCTAAATTCATGCATAAAGATGAATATCTCAATGAGTTTGAGCTTTGAGAATTTTATTTTACAGATTTTGCTAAATACAACTCAGCTAGCCAAGACTGAAGCACATAGCAATACCTACATGCTTTGCTAAATTGTAATTTTAAAACTGCTCCAAAGACAACAAAGGGGCTCACAGCTTTAAAGAACAAAATGCTAAATCCAGCCTTATGTTCTCTCTAGATAATGGTCACAATACATTGACTGAATCAGAAGACCTTTACTGAAAATGTCCTGCTAAAAATATCTTTTAGGGTTTTTTTAAAAGCAGAAAGGTGTCAAAGCCATCTGCCCTGCCACATGAGGAGCGCACTGTTATATCACTATCAGATGGTTCTGAGGGTAATAACAGTGGATTTTATCTGGCTTCTTTGTCTCAACGAGGCTCAGTACTTTTGACCCGGCACTGGTGGTCAGACAATACAAGAGGAAGAGCAAGGTTTGCTCCTCAAAGACTCCTCAAGCCATTTGAAGTTTGCTTGGTCCAAAGGGGCACTGAGCTCACTTAGAAGGAAACTGAAATCATTGGATGTGCACTGGATTTTGAGTTTTAAATATTTCCAAAGAAGCACTTTATTAAAACAGACTTCCCTGTCCACCAGTTATGCTTTCTAACAAGCCCGAATAATCCAGTCAAAGCTGGTAGGTGGACAATCCCTTTTGAGGGTGCATGAAAGACTCCAGAAAGCTTGAGATTTGGACCATCCTATCACCTCCTATTTTACTTGCCTTTTTTTTTCTTTTTTAAATGCAGGAATCCCAGGCTAGAGGAAGATCTCCAGATCAAAAAGTGAAAATATTTTGCTTTAAGACTTGGAGATACTTTTTTAGCAGCTTTGACATTGAGGGGGTGGGTAAAGGGAAAAAGGGGGCAGTTCCTGCATGTGTTTGTTTATAAGCTAAATTTCATACAACAGCAACCAAACGGAAGTGGGTTTCTGATTCTGATAGTGGTAATACTGCCTGGAAAAAAACTAGACACAGTATTTTCAACACTAACAGTCCTGGAGTATTCTTTCGGATTAAATCTTCCCTAAAAATTACTCTCTGTTTCTTATCAACAGAAATTTTTAGATGAGCTGGTAACAAGAAAAAAAAATCCAAGAAAAAACAATTTAATTTACAAAAAAAATTCTGAAATGAATTTTGCTTCATAGAGCTTGAAAACTTCATTTTATTTTGTCTGTGAAATTTCTAATATAAAAAGCCTGTTTTAATTGAAATTACTTTATAAATAGTCAATAAAAATGGATTTCACAGGTGAGGCATGACTTAAAATTATTTTTTTCTGTAATGGTTGAAAAAGCTATTTAAGATCTTAGAAGTAATACTAAATAAAGAGATTTGTCAAAATGCCATAGCAAAATTGCTATGAATTGCAAAAAGTGTCGTTTTAGTAATGTTGGAAACTTAGAAAACAATGGTTTTGAAAAAGCTACTATTTCACAAAGATAAAGAAAAAAAAGAACCCTTATTATGAAATTTTCCAACCAGATTTCCTTTTCAGGTTCAATCTTTAAACCCAATTGGAGCATGAATACAAGAACAGACCCAAGGTTATTGGAGTCCTCCAGGAAAAGGTACTTTGAAAAATTTCTATTAGGGTGCCGACTCTTTCAAAGAGGGAAAAGCTCTGAGTGCTTATTTGTGGTTAGAACTTTGAGTGAAGATGAGCAAAGTTAAATTACATATAAAATGTCCACTGCTTTTTCTTTCAAGCTGGAGGTTTTCTAACTTTAGTTTTCAGAAAGCCAGATGGTACTTTAATCTTCATATTGGCTTCATGGAAAAGGCAAACAATTACAGTATTATCTCAGTGCCATTTGTTCAATTACAGCTAAGGGAGAAAGGGGATTCCTGCATGTACATCCATTATGACTTCTGTTTTTTTCCCTGACTTTCACATCTGGCCATAGAAATTAATTGTTACTGTCTGAAAAAATGTGGTACACAGTAATGATCCTGCATTTCAAATGTATGTGAAAAGCATTTCTGAAACATAGAAATAATGTGGTCCAGACATTTTTATAAAAACTCATTCAGACAGATCAAATAAGGAAGGAAGGATCTTTGCAAATAATCCATAATCCATAATCAGGTAAAGACCACAGATGATAACCAAAGCATTATTTCCTTATGAAATACTTTAAAGGGTTTTTTGGTCTCTCTTAAAATCAAATCCTCCACAATGTAAATCATACTTTATCTTTAGGCAAACCTTAATGTGTTCTTTGGGTCTCTACTCCTAGAGGTTCCTTAAGTAGATGATTAACAGTATACCTACACTCTATTAAAAGTCTCATTAATTTAAGGAGGCTTTTTATAGACCTAATTTGAATGCTGGTAAATTAGCATTCAGATAACTGGTGAAAGAATTCAGTCTCTTACCTATTGCTTACAAGCTCAACTACAGGGAATAAAAACCTCTGCTAATGCTGCATGGTGATGGAATAGCACTGACTGGAATGATGGAGAACATCTTTCACCCCTGCATGATCCTATCTTCCTCCTCAAAATACCCACTGAGTGCAGGCAGAGGGAACACTGTGCTATCCTTAGTAGAGCTAACCAGCAGACTCAGTTCAAATTACATCAGAGGATCACTTCTGGGTATCCACATCTTCAGCCCTTCAGCTTTCCTTGTAAATACTGCAAATTGAAAGATTTCTTTCCAGGCTGAAATTGAACCATTCACTGGAGAAAGGTCCATTTTAAAAAGAAAAAGATATCTCAGGTGGATGCTGATGGAAATTATCCCTGGTTTAACTTCAATTTTTTCACCAAGATCAGATTTTGCCAATACTCTCGCTACAAAGGGCATTCAAGAAAGATTGCATTGGCACTGGAGCTACAGCAGCACAGGCTTCTCTGGCTGATTTTCCTAATGCTTCCCAGAAGGTGACAGCAAGATCAATCTTGCTACCTCTGCATGAGCAAGAACTCACTTGCACGATTTCTGATTTTATTGAAACTTTTCCCAAGTCTCAATACTAGAGCCAACAAAATTCCAGTACAACTGTCATAAAAGAATTCTTCCCATAGTCATCAGCCTGGCTAGCTTTAACTACGAGAACTAAGACAAAAGACTGGCTACAGTAAGCATGTGTTTGTCTATGGGTGTCTGCAGATACTGAGGTTATTTTCCCTATACAACTTCTGAGAAATGCTAGAAGTGATTTGTCCGCATTAGATTTTCACAAGGAGAGAGCTATTATATACAGCACCTGTGGGTATGTATGGGTAATAGGGAAATGTGGAACTTAACAGTGCAATTTATGAACAAGCCCAAAACATGCTCTGAAGGTTAGCTTCTAAAAGACTGGCAGTGAGTCTCCTGACTAAATCCTATCAGGAGGCAGCTGACAGCCAGACCGTGGAAATATACTTCTTGAAAATAATCCGTTCAAGTTTCCCTCAGCTAGCCAGACACTGCAGATTGTAGCATGCACAAAGCCAGTAAAAAAAATTGAAAATTCCCACTCTTGCCAGCCTGAGTTTCTCCAGCTCTGTGTGTGTATGTTCGAAGTCCAATTATGAAATGTTAGTGTGGCCTGTGCTGGTACTACCTTGTCACTTAGTTGGAGAGGAAGAGTGTTAGACAGCGCTCCTGAAAACCTAAGAGATTACTTAACTTAAAACATTTGAATAACTTGTGACCAAAAGATACTGGCTTGGGTGGGAGAGAAAACCAAATCCTTGGCCCATTCTCCAGCTGCTCCGTGCCAGCAGACGTGCCAGACAGACAGAAAGGCAGCAGCCTCAAGCACTCACAGTCAAGTCCCTTGAATAGGAGGCTCCCTACCCTGATCTGGCTCTGACCCAGGTGAGATTCTAAATCATATGTTGCATTGAAAAGGAGATTTTTCTCTGTATTTTTACTTCAGTATGTGTCCCCTGACACTCCATAAAGGGTGGAAGGGATACCTTTCAAGGAAGAGAACTCTCTTTGTCCCTTAATTGCCTGTTGCCCCTAGCTACACGTTAGGGTAACAGTACTGAACAAAGTCGCTAAAATTCTGAACAGAAACTGTCTTGGACAGCTCTTCCTTGTGAAACAAGATACGTTATGTCTAGGCAAGAAGGAGAACGCTCATTGTTGGATTTGAATGGAATAAATTACAGCCCAGTCAGTCATAAAATTTTTACCAATTAACTCTAAACTAAAATAACACCACAATAATTTTTACAGGTAGAGTTTACACGACACTATGTTTCAAAGAAATGAGGTCTTAAGACAACATCAGTGACCTGCTCTACTTCTTGTAGCTGTCTGAACTGCAGGTGGTATGTGGTGGCAAAAGGCTACAAACAAATGCTTCCTCGGTTCATCCTCTAGTAAAAAACGTTANGAAAAAAACTTCATTAAAAATGTACATGATTATCAAAGTGACCTTTCTGGAAGAGTTTGTCTCTCATCAGGGTTATTACTACTTGATAATGAAGCAAGTATCTTACTGTACCTCCCTAAATTATCCATACCCAACTTGGAATATCTCAAAAAATGTTGTTTTGTAGGAAGACCTTTATCCACTACCTACCCATTCTCCTCACTTGGGTATCAGAAAAATGACGTAAAACCTTCAGCATGAAAGCAAACACTTCACATTATCCTGTTTCTCTAGTTATGATCTTCCAAAGCCAAATTCTACATTATAAACATCACAGTACAGAAATTTAGTCTTTTCTGATGTATATGAAATACTCCACTCTTTTTTCCATCCAAGCTGGTCATCACAGTTTTATCTTTTCAGTAGCTGTACTTCTCCAGAAAGTGAAAATAAACTATTAAAGTCTCATTTCCAATTTCCTCTGAAGTCGGCCTCCAGTGAGAATAGAGCGAAGCAGCTGAAAGGAACCAGTGCTTCTTGCAAGACTCTCACTGGCTGAAGTAAAGCCTTCTTCAGAACACTGTAGATAAAATATTTTAATTTTTTCTTCTTAGAGAGATTAGCTCACTTCTTCAAAATGAAGTACTCAAACCCCCTGAACTAATGGAGGAGAAAGAGTTCATAAATTATGCTGCTAGAATATGTGCAGCTTCTGTGAAGCTGAAGTAGAAGCAACTTTCAAAGTTTACTTCTTGACTACAGAGCCACATTTTTTTTTTTAATCACATCTTCTATTCTTCTGAACCAGGATGGCATGACACCAGTTCAGTCCACCAGCACAGCTGAGTTTGCTTCTTAAACATTAGATGAAATACTGTCTCCTCTGCAGGCAATGAGACTTTTCATATCATCTTCAACAAGTGCCAGGATTTCACTAACACCTTCGTGCCTCCTGTACATAGATGGTGGTAATTGATATGTTAAAAGTTTATAGTGTTTATAGTGTTCTACTGGACTCAGGTCCTTTGCCTGTTGAAGGACCCTTGAGACACAAACTCATTGATATCTTCTTTTTGGTTAATGGCAAGAGATTCTGCATTGCCTTTGACATGCTGCAGTAATTATAGCAGCCAAGACAGACCAAAACACAAAGAAAATAATCTGCCTGTATATAAATGCATGGGAATGTGTTGTATATAATCAAACATGGGAAGTTTGATTTTAAAATTATTTACCTGGAGAGAAGAGTGAAGGGAAGGAGAATTCTTAATTTTCTATAAAAAGAGGCAGGTACTCAACTCAAAATCAAAGCTAGTGAGTAATTTTTGTTGACAGTTATGATATGACACCTGACTGAGTCTACTTCAGTTCTTGAAAAGTGAAAACAGAGACTCTTTACAGAACCACCTTCACTGAACCAGTCTCTCTACACCAGCACTAGAGGTTTAAGTACATCAGCAGTGGCTCAGCAATGATGGGAATCCTCACAGTTGGATGTTGCCCTTTCTTGACAGCTCACAGCATGTAAGAATCATCAGGGTAATTTCAAAACCAATTACTTAAAACCACAGCTTGTTGATTACCCTTATTTGTATTACAAGGGTGCCTAGGAGCCTCAAACACAGATCTTTCAGTGCTGACTAATGAAGCCCACAGATATTTCTCTGAAACAGAGAAATATGCTACAATAAGTTAAATTATGTGAGGAAGAACTTATAACTGGATTTTCAATTACTTTCTAGGCTTTTCATGGTGAAAACATAAATAAGCTTCTACTTAACAGTCACAGGTAGGTTGATGCAACAACATCCTCAGTACATATACAAACAATCACACAGTTACTAAACAGGTTCAGCATGGACACAAATGAATGCACACTTCCATTTCTGCAGATGAGACCTAACATACAGATCTGTGTAGTTGTATTACACTTCTTTTATATTAAAGAACTCCATGCTAATAACAGTTTTTTGGGTATGTGTGTATTTCCCATCCCCCACCCCCATCCCCCCCAGCAACTTAATATGCAACACAGAAATTGGGCAAGTTTTTTAGTATCTTGCCTGTGGTCATGAAGACTTAGTTGTCCAAAAATTAAGAGAGCAGGCTGGAGCATTTTTAAAGTAAGTATAAAATGGTGACTTTCCATGTCAATTAACCAGATTTAAGTTTTTGAGACTGTCTTTGGTCTTGTAGTCCACAACATAATGTGCAACATTTTTTCAATTATGATAAACCAATAGCAAAATGTAGCAAGAACAAAAACTTCTGCAAATACTCCCCTGAGGCTCCTGTTGTGAGATTATCAATATGCCTCCTGTAGTTTTCTCCATGAATATCCCTTCTTTTAGCTCGCAATCTGTTCTGTCCTTATGCAAAAGAATATTTCTAAACTTTTGTGAGAGATTTCTAAACTTTTGTGAGATAAGTGTACTGACCCAGCAGTGCCTCCTCCCATTAGATGTGTCTGAGATTTTTGCTCATCGAAGTTACTAACAATTCCCTACATAGCAAAAAAAGGGCATTACTCATTGGCAGGCCATCCTGGAGAAACAGTGAAATTTACCACAATTCATGGCTGTGTATCTAAAAGCTCTCTGACAGAACAAGACTCTATCCAGCTCCCACTATCTACATTCCGTTCCTAAAAAAAGCTCGTTAGCTCTATCTTGCCCTCTGAAAAGCAGCAGATAAAAATCAGCCATTGCCTTGTATGTCAAGCAGGAAAGGAAGATGATGAAACTTGGCAGAAAGAGTACAAAATGCTCTTCCACACCAGAGCAGCATCAACCTGTCCCCAAACACCAATTGTAATAATGATGAGTGTCTACACTCATCAGTGATTACACTGTTTGTTCTGTTGTCAGTCAGTGGAGGAGTTAATCTCTTGGATATCATTCCAAAAGAACGACCTAACAAACAGGTTTAATGGCCCTCAACTGGCCACACTATTCAGTGGATGCTAACACAGTGGAGGTGGGTCTTCCCAATTATGGGTAAGTTCTAAAATGAAGACCAGTAGAGATTTCAAACATAGAAAGTTTTTAGTATAAAGTGGACAAGAAATCAATTAAGAAACATGAAGCAATTCTAAATGTTTATTAAAATAATATTCTAAACCATGTTTCCTATGGAAAATCAAGAGATAAAGGCAGAGACAGAGCACAGACCATTATAACAGAAATGGCTAAAGTAACCTGAGGGGGTCAATGTTAAAGGTTAAATATAAGCTTAATTTAAGGGTAAAGGTCTGAGAATAAAGGTCACACTTCGTTATGTCATAGTCACATATTTGATTTTTTAAATCCTTGTGAAATTTCTACTGAATACTTTTGCACTTCTTTTAGTAGTCATCTCCAAACATAAGGGGCCTCATTTCTGGGGTTGCTTTTTGTTTGTTTTGTTTATTTACTTTTTGTTTGTTTTTCTCATGTTCTGAGCTGCAGTTAGTGCTTTCACAGATGCACTGATGCTTCAAGGTGAGCCCTCCATATAATGCCTCACAATAAGTGCACAGAACACACAGCTAGAAAGAAAACTACCAGGCCTTTTCAGCACTGTTTTAAAGTTAGTTTTCTGTCCAGAGTTTTATTTTATTTCCTATGCTGTGTTTAGTGTTGAATTCGCCTCCCATATGGACCGCAAAGCCACAAGCACCTGAGGCAATGTATTATTAAAGATTTCCAGTAAAGAGGTAAATTAAGATCATGACATGGTGTCTGGATCTTCCAAAAAACATCATGCATCAGCTAAAGAGCAGATATTTTCCTGTTTCTTGGAAGCTCCAAAACTGGGAAATGGCAACAGTTGACAAATGTAATATTTTTTATGTAATTGCTCACATTTTTGTGGGATTTTTGTACACATTTAATAACCTGGATTCTGATTTTTGTTCTTGTACTGAGTAGAAAATAACACTTTAACAGAGTACTTTAGAATACCTATTTAAATGTAGGCAGACTTCCTTTCCTGTTTGTAGTCCCCTTACATCCATTCAAGTGTTTAATAAGTGTTCTGAATAATTACGAGTTCTTAGTAGCTGCTCTACATTTTCCAGGTTTATCTCTTTCCGTAACAACGGATGTGACACTTGGTATAAACAAGTGAGTTGTATGGTGGGGTGGGAATGTGAGGGTGAGCTTCCTGGGCAAGCTGGCACAGGAGCAGGGAGCTCCTATCAGGTTTGTTTCCAACATCTCAGGAAGAAACAGGCTGAAAACCTCAAGTGCTCAGCATCCTGGTTACCCTAAATGATTGGCAAACCTGAGGGTGTGGCCATATATGAATACAGCAGTCTCTTCTGTGAGAATAAGGATAGAAAACAGGAAGGGAAGGAGAAAAGCAATGGCAGAAAATTTGCTGTGGTAAATAGAACCGCTGAGGTTTCCACATGGGTGAAATGGACTAGAAATCAGATGAAAGCTTAAGCCTAATGAGGCAATTGAGTGCTTTGCTGTAGCATCTAAGGAGGCCAGATTCTTTCCCCATGAAGAAGATGAGACCCTGCGAAATATACATATATATTATAATGTAACACATTATAATTCTATATTAATGAAAGAATATAGAATC
>VXAX01004234.1:0-15226 GCA_013399835.1 Leptocoma aspasia | reverse complement strand
GAGCTCTCCAGGGTGCTGAACAGCGCGGCCCCGCCGGGCCCGGCCCCGTCCCCGCCTCGTCCTGCGGGCAGCGGGCACGGCTGCCCCAGCCACCCTGCCCTGTTCTCCATCGCCTTCGTCCTCTCCACCTCGATCTTCCTGTCGTTGCTTTTTTTTTTCTTGGTCGATTTTCCTTTTTGCCTTTTTGTTTTCTCCCCTTTTTCTTTATTTTTCCTAGTTTTCTGTATTTCTCTCTTTTTCTGTGTTTTCCCCCGTTTCTATCTTTTATTTCTTTTTTTTGTTGTCATCTTTCTTTTTCTACCTATTTCTCTCATTTTTTTTTCTGTTTTCCTCATTTAATTTTTTCCGTTTCACTCCTTTTGTTTTTCCCCTCCGTTTCCCCTCATTTTCTTTTTTATTTGACTCCTTTTCTTTTTCCTCCCTCAATTCTTTCTCTTTTCCTCTCTCGATTCTTCCTCCCTTTCTCTCTCTTCCTTCGTCTCTCCCCACACCCTCTGCTGCTCTATTTTTCGTTTCCCCCTCTCATTTCACACACATTCCCTTCCCATCTCTCTGTCCCTCTCTGTTTTTCTCTCACTTCCCGTTTCCCTTCTCCAACAGAAAACCGCCTTTCCGCCAGAAAGACTGGAAATTTTGCCAACACCGCGATAGAATTATCAGACACCCACCGTACCCCCGCAGTGCCCCCCAGTCCTTCATCCCGAGGGGAGCGGGGCTGCGCTGCCCAGGACCCCGCTGGCTGCGGGCACCGGCCCCGCCGCGGCCGTTGGGACAGGCGGGATCTCAGCGCGGTTCTTTTTTCACTTTACAGCGGCTGCCATTAAAAACGACCCCCAAAAAGCCGGGGCCTGCCCGCCCCGAGCGGTGCCAGCGCAGGGAGGGGAGCTCCATGGAGAAAACGAAGCGGCGAACCCCGAGTGCCACGGAGAGGCGACGCTCGGGCGTTTGTGCAAACGCTCCTGTCCTTGCATACTCACAGCGAGCAGGGGCCGCCTGCGGGACAGGGCTGGCCCGGACCCCCCCGGAGAAGGGCTTGGGGTGTCCCCTGCCCGCCCGCAGAGCTCTTTGTCTGCCTCATCCTCTCCCGCACCTCCCTTCCCTGCGCTCGCCGCCCGCCCCGCACATTCCCGCATTCCTTCATGCGTGTCCGCGCCTGTGCACGGCCCCTGCTCACACCCGCGCCCCAAATCCTCGCTCCCCACAACCCCGCGGCTCGGAAGCACATCCCTGTGCCGCGTTACACACAAAACCAGCCCTTGCACACGCACGTTCTCCCTGCAACACCCATCTCCGTGGCCCTGCCTTCTCTGACGTACCCAGGCTCCGGGGGAGCTGAACCATCCCTCAGCCCCATCTTTTTACACCAGGGGATGAGGTTTTTCTCTCTCTGTGCAGGTCAGAGCAGAGAGCCCTTTCTGGGGTTGTCCTGGGACCGGGAATGGGGCTGAGAGTTTGGCCTAGATCGCTCCAACACCGGTTTCACAGCCCGGGTGAGAAGCCGGGGCAGAAGCGCCTCGTGTTGGGCAGGGATGGGATAATTCCTCCATTGCCTCGGGGAATGGGAAGGCTGCACGGGACCTCTCTAACCTCATCAGCTGCCTAATGTGCAGTTGTGTTGGTGTGCTCGGGCTGTCACTGTCACCTGGGCACAGGGCCACTCTGCTTTCCCTCTCCTGCATTCCCCCCTCCTCCATCGCCGCTTCCTCCTGCTGACGAGTCCTCACTGGAAATGCACACCTGCCTCCCTTAGTCACGATCAGGACCACGAGAACAGCTCCACCTGCTCTGGTTGAGGGGGTATCCCAGTGATATCTGGATATCTTGGGCTTCCCAGGGTGTCTGGAAGACAGAAGATCCAGAAGCTAGGTACTCTGTGGGGTTTAAAGGGGATCAGAGTCCCTGGGGACTTGGGAGGCTGTTGGTGTCTTTCTTTTTTTTTTTTTTTTTTTTTTTGGTTTTTTTGTTGGGTTTTAAATTTTTTTTAATAGCAAGGGGAAAAAAAAAGCCAGCAGGAGAAGAGCATAGGTTTAGCTTTTCCATTGGAAATAACTCCTCAAAAAGGGACTTAGGGATGGCCAAGGATCAGCCCAGCCTGGGTGAGTCCCAAGGCAGGGTCAGCCTTAACCCTTGCAGTACCTGGGTGATGACAAAATCCCCTTGTCCCAAGCATTGGGACGGATTGGACAATTGGAATAATGAGCATTCAAACAGTTGAGGACTTGCTGGGTGCTGTGCTGCTGTCCTGAATTCCTGTAAAGAAATGAGAAGCTTCCCATGAGGGCTCATATCAGCACCACAGGGGAGTTTGGGCAGGGATTTTAGGCCAGGCTGATGGTGATTACGAGAAGATGAGGTATCTGTGTGTATATATGAATGTGAAGGTGTTCCACACATGCTCTAAACCCTCACAAAGCACCCGGGGCAGGTCTGGGGTGCAAACCTTCCCCTGACACCCCACACCAGAGCGCTTCTCTCCACTTGCACACCCACAGAGGGTTTGTGGGTGTGGAGGGAGTGGGGCTGGAGGGGGGAGCCTCTTCCTCCTGTGCCCCCAAAATCCCGAAGCAGCAACCAAAGAGGTTCTCTTTGCAAGGTCTGAACATGAGCTAGGGAGGTT
Organism: Leptocoma aspasia; assembly: GCA_013399835.1. Taxonomy (NCBI): domain Eukaryota; kingdom Metazoa; phylum Chordata; class Aves; order Passeriformes; family Nectariniidae; genus Leptocoma; species Leptocoma aspasia. Next base: position 12,609 of record VXAX01004234.1, on the reverse strand, counting down.
AAACCTGCCAGAGGCTCAGCTCAGGTCTTTGGGTCACAAATGTTTTGTACAACTTCTCCAGACTCCAGCAGGGACAGAGCTGGGAGCATCCCCAGCCCTGGCTCTGAATTTCTCCGTGTTGGTGCATGAGAGGAGGTTACCAGGGACAGCAGAACCTCTGAACTCCCTGGGCACACCTCGTGCAGCTCCTCTTTGTTTTCCCTCACATCCCCATCCCAAACCCTGTGCAAGCCTTTGGCTGGCTGCAAACCACAGGCACCAATCCTGCAGTGGGCCTGGTACAATTCCTTTATAATTCTTTTTTTTTTTTTTTTCCCTACAGAAACATAAGGGATAAACACGATAATTTCCAGGAAGCAAAAGCTTCCCTCTGGAGAAGCCAACAGGGACCTGCAGCAGAGTCCTGGTATGGTGTGTCAGTGACACTGATTCCATCTGACACCTGGGTGTCTCCAAAGCCATCACATTGTGTGCTGCAAATGTATATTAACATTAGTATGCATTGGCACAATATGGATCCATTATTCCAAATGCTTATGAGAACTAGGTGCTGTGTAGGAGCAGCTGCTGCTTTTTAAGCCTCAGAGCATCAATAGATTCATAGATTTTAGGGCCAGAAGGGACCCTGGCGAGTGTGGAGTCTGACCTCCCGTGGAGTGTGAGCTGGGGGTGATTTTTGCATCCTGCCCCACAACTTGTGGGCAGGCAGCAGCCTCCCCTGGGGCCGGCTGCCAGCTGAGGGTTGATGTCTCCCTCTGTAAATTTGTTCCCTTGTTTTTATCACTCTCCTCGTTAATCCTAAGAGGGCAGATTTTCATTTCAAAGCTCGGCTTGTGTAGGTCCAGCTTTCTACCTCTTGGATTGCCTCCTCTGTGTGAGAAAACCCATTTTGCCCCTTTTGTTGAAGTAGCAGCGATGTTGGAGAAAAAAAAAAAATCAATGTCCTGGAATGTCATCTGGAAAAAGGATTGGTACTTCTTAAGGGTGGAAATGGTACCTGGCAAGTGTTCAAATTTTGGGTGATTCCCTGACTGTAAGCACTTCAGCTTTAGTCTTTGTTTAAAGAAAAATAAATCTGCATTTTGCAGAGAGGGGTGATGCTGGAGGACTTTGGGTTTACAGTGCTTCCAGAAAATGAAAGAAAAGAGAGAATGAAAATCCACTAAATCAACGAAATAAAAAGAGCTGAAAGTCCTATATTATGGTCACAACAATTCTTCACATAAACACCTCCTGGGTGACAGCTGAAGATGGGTAATTATCATTCAAACCACCTCTGATCCCCAAATCCCTGGCAAAACCTCACTGAAAAGTGAGCCAGGATCAGATGCTGAGTTTGCCTTCCTGCAGGGGTTTGTCCCTTTTGTTTTCCCCCCTGCGCCTCATTTTGGGGACAGCAGCTCTGTCCCCCGTTGCCCTCCCATCCTGATGCCACCAGATTAGAGGCTTCAAGTGGGGTGCCAGCCCCAAAACACAGCAGCTCCCCAGCCTGTCTGGAAATCACCAGATGTGAGCCTGTGTCTAACTTCATACTCAGATTTTAAAGCAGAAACCAGTTGAAAGTAGATGTTTTCCAGAAACATCACCCTGTGTCTACTGCTGAACCTGTAAGAAAGGAATTGGATGGAAAGGCATTATCCAATGGAAAAGTGGGAATAATTTGGTGATCTTCAGTTTGTCCCTCATGAGAAGAGAGTCACCCGAGAGCTATGGGAGAAGGGACAAGCCTGGCATTGGGGTATCAGAAATCCAGAGAGAGGAGGGATACAGGGATGGGACAACTTCCCTGGGGTTGTACAGGGCTGGGGTGCCTCAGGGACTGGGATGGGGGCTGAGGAGTGGCCTGGTGGCCACGAGCCAAGGGATCTGTCCCGTGCCCTTGCTTGGGGTAATTCCCAGTTCCCTCCCTGTGCAGGGCTGCTGTAGGATGGAAAGATGCCCTGTGCATTCCCAGGGGAATGGCTTGGCTGACCCCAGGAGTTTTTTGCTTCCTTTCTGAGGTTATGTGATGTCTTTGGCAGAAATTCCAAACAGACAGAGGGGGACCAAACCCCATTTCATGCCTTCAGGTGAAGGTGGCAAAAGCAAGATTCAGGACAAGCTGTGCTTCTTTCAAGCAGTTATCTCTAGAACTCCTCGCTGCGGGAGCTGAATGGATTGAGAGGAAACTGGGCAAGCTCTGAGGAGAGAAATCCCTGGAGAATTCTTTAATTTAAGAATTTTGAGCCCACAGCTGATTCCCAAGAGCATCCTGAGGAACTGTGATTTTGTCTCTGGGGAGCAGCAGTCTGAGGGATGTCCTCTCCTCACTTGGGATCCATTCCTCTGTCCTTGGGAGATGGCTGTTGTTCTCCAGCTCAGTGTTTTCTCTGATCTGAGAAAGTGAGGAACAACTGTGCTCCTGGGAAGGACGTCTCCAGCATAACTCCTCCTCCCCCACCTGGCATGAGCAGCTTCCTTCTCAGCTGCTCAGCTGAATCCTGGTTTGCCTTTTCTCTTCCATTGCTCGGTTCATGTGGGAGCAGACATATCCCTCACCTCTCCCAGGCTCTGACAATGAGGAGAGGAAATGAAAAAAGATGATTTAGTATAATTTTTTTTCCTCCGGCGAGACGTTTCATGTAGGAAACACTTTCAAAGAAGAGGGATGAATCATGCAACCACAGAAATTAGAGATGGAAAAGACCTTTTAGGTCAGCCAGTCCATTTTCCTGTGAATGCAGAGAAGCTTCTGAGTACAGTTAGATTTTTTTCAAGGACTTTGTCCAGTCCAAACCAAATTTAGCAAGAAAGCTTCAACTTAAATCCATTCCAAAGCGGCTGTAGCTGGAAGAGGGATGGTCTTCAGCTGAGTGTCATTTGAATGCTCCAAAACTTTCAAGGGAGGTGTGAAGCTCTGCAGAGCTTTCCTGAGGAGAAGTTGCAGAGCTGGATGCCTGGGGCAGCCAGAAGGCCTTTGACAGCTCAGCTGGCTGGAAACCAGCCCCTTCCCACCCCTCAAAGCCATGGGGGATTGCATGGGGAGCTTCCAGCAGCCTGAGAGCAAGGAGAGGCTGTGGGAGTGTGGCTACAGGGTGATGGGCAGAGATCTGCTGTGACACCACGGGTGGGAAGCCCAGGGCCCAGGCTGGATGGCCATGGGGTCACCACAGAGTCACAGGATGGGTCAGGCTGGAAGGGACAACAGTCAGGCCATCTGGTCCAAGCTCTGTGCTCCAGCAGGGTCATTCCAGAGCACAGGGCACAGGATTGTGTCCAGATGGTTCTGGAATACCTCCAGTGAGGGAGACTCCACAGCCTCCCCGAGCAACCTGATCCAGTGCTTGGTCACAGGAAAGAAGCTCTTCCTCACGTTCAGGTGGAGCTTCCTGGGCATCAGTCCCTGCCTGTTCCTCTTGTCCTCTTGCTTGGCACTTCCAAGAGGAGCCTGGTCCAAGCTCAGACCCCCTCCCTTTATTTATTTACCTGATAAATAGATATTTCCCTGCTCCTCCATTTCCCGTTGCCTTTTCGGGAGTCGGGGCTCTGCACTCCTCAGGGCTCAGTGCATCAGGCTGGCACAATCCATGCTATGAGTGGCAAAGCAACCATTGCCACCCCAGGCTCTGAATTCAGTATCCCAGGCCACCTTCTGAGCCGTGGAAAACCTCCCTGGAGGTCAAACTACAATTAACTAACAATACAGGCGGAATTAGAAGGGAAAAGATCCGCTCAGACATTTCATCTGCGACTGGAGCCACTTCACACACAGCCTGGAGGCTGGGCACTCCCAGCCAGCCCCTCCTGCTCCCAGCCTTGGTGGGAGCCATGGGGGGACATCTGTGCCCCTCCAGGTTCCACAGGAAACTCCTTCCTTCTTCCCAGGGAAGGAAGGGGGTAACAGAGGAGTAGGGAAGGGGAGGTGAAATCGTAACGATGTTGGTGTTCAAAGGAAGCTCCCCAGCCCGGGGATTTGCTGTTGAACACAGTTTTGGCCACATGAACTTTCCCTCAGTGACTCTGCAAATCCTTATACTTACCTTTTTTGGGGGTCGTCTTCAAAAGACATCTTGCCTCTGAGCATGGGAGGCAGGCAGGAAGGGCCTTTCTAATTAACCCAGGAGGGAGAGCATCCCTCTCGCCTGCTCTGACCCTGCACCGTTAGGGAAGGAGCAGGATTGCCAGAGCTCCCCTAGAAACGGTACCTTAATCCGCCTCCCCAAAATCCCCGACCCCTGATCCGCACAGAGACAACCATTTTAAAGAGACAGTGTCACGATGTGCCACCTCCTTCTCATAAGTGGTCACCTGCCAGCTTCGACTGAAGGCGTAATTACCATCCTTGAGGCCTGATCCATCTTATTCCCCTTGAAGTCGATGAGGAAACCTCCCCGACTCTGCTGGAAGCAGTGTTAAGATTCCTTCCCCCCTCCCCATCTCTTTTCCCAGGATTTATCTCCTTGTGAGGCTGGAGGATCTCCCCAGCATTGAGGCTGGAGTGGCCGGGGATGGAAGGATCTGCAGGGAGGCAGTGCCTCCGGGAGGGAGTGGGTGAGAGGGGGAGAGAAAGAAGAGCAAACACAGGTCCATTAATCCGCAGTTAGTCTGCCTTTTTTGTTAGGAAGATGAACTTGATGAGTTAATTAAGCCACAGCCTGTAAAACCAGTTTATTTGCATAGCAAACTCCTGGGCCAGTGTGCTGTGAGCGGGCATAGACGTGCAGACAATTCCGGGGAAATTACAGCCTCATTAATATGCTAATCTGGTTGCAGGCCTGGAACGAGTTTTGGGTTTGCGGTGCTTTGGGGGGGGGGTCGGGGGGGAGGGGTTGCTTAGCAACCCTTTCCTCCAGGTAACCCTTCTCTTCCTTGCCCTTGATATCCCCCAAGGATTGCCAGGAGAGGGGGGGCTCGGCGGCCACGCAACAGTGAGCAAAACGAAAGGCAACCAGGGGGGCTGCGGGGCGGGGGGCTCACGGCTGCCCTCGGCCAGCACCCCGGCACGCACCCCCAAAGGGCGGGGGCAGCTCCCCCTCCCCGCTCGGGGCTGGATGCGGATGCGCAGCCGTGGCTGGCGAGCGCGGAGCGCGCAAATGCGAGCGCGGGGCACGGCGGAGGGTGGGCAGCGCCCGCAGCCCCCCGGCTCCACCTCCCCCAGCCACCGGAGCTCCCCAGCCGCGCTCTTCCAGGGGTTGGTCCCCGCTCAGGGTGCCAGAGGTTGGCAGCGGTCACCCCAATACTCTCCTGGGTGCCCTCTCCATCCAGCAGTGCTCCCCCAGCCTGCCCTTGCCGTGTCCCCTGCCAGCTGCCCTGGCTGTCCTCCCTGAGCAGCTCAGTGCTCTCTGCCTGTCCCGGTTTCCTGGTGGGGATGGGAGCCTCAGGGATCTGAGGGGGGGATGCAGCATCTCTGCCCCAGCAGCTCCTGCAGCGCCCTGCCAGGGCAGGACGGGGATTTCATCCCTGCACCGCGTTTGTTCCACAGCCAGGACCTTCCTCCTGCAGCTCCACCTCCGGTGACACATCCAGCACTGGCTCCCAGGGGAAGGTTTGTGCCCTGGCTGTCCCAGTGTCCCACGGTGCTCGTGTCCACGTGGGCAGTAGGATTTCTACTGGAATATCAGGGCTTTCCCAGCAAGATGGTTTGTCAGACAGGGCACCTCAGGCATTGTCTGTACCATGAGCGTCGAGAAGACAAAGCTGCAAGAGCAGATGGAATCTGGGAAAGCCCCACATCCTCCATCCCAAGGGATCACACTCCTGCTCATCCTCAGCCCTTTTCTCCCAGCAAGTGCTCCTGCCTGCCAGGTCTCTGTTGATAGATAAGCAATGGGAATTCTTATGTGCCAGTGTTTGCTCTCCAAGCACAGGTTTCAAACCCTTCCCTGGGTCACCAGACCTATCCTTTCTCTCCTGACATGGTCCTTGTTTGGGATTAGAAGATTTTCCTCATCCATTCTAGGCTGCTTCCCTGGAAGCTCACCCATGGCTCTGGGACGAGCTGGGGCACTCCTGTGGCACCTGACTGGGTGCCAAAGCAGTGGGACTTTCTGCCAAAGCCCCGTTCTCCACGTTTTTGTAATCCAGAGGTGATGTGCAGAGCTGTGCCAGCTCCAACAGAGCTTTTCACCCAGCTGCTCTCCCTAGGGTGCTGTGTGGCTGTCGCCTGCCAGACATCAAAGCCTGGTAATTTAGACCCAGTACCTGCAAAACAAGGCCAGGCCAGGAGCCTTGGGGCTGATGGAGACATCTGGGTCAGGTCCATGCAGGGCCCTGCCTTTAGGACATTCCCTCAGCTGGAGTTTAAAACTCTGGAGGTGCATGCTCAGCTCCCTTGCTCTGCCACCAAGCCTCAGGCCAGGTGAATCCACACCTGGCTGCATGAGGAATTAGGTCTAATTAAAGCCTAAAAAGCTCTGAGAGCCCTTTGCTGTCCAAATCTGGCTCTTGTTTAATGGGAACAGAGCTTGTGCTGGGATGGAGGAGGTTTCCCTCTCTCCCCAGGTTTGCCCCCTGATGCTTGGAAACATCCACCTCTACTCATTCCCCAGCCCAGACATTTGAAGTGTGAACAAATGTGCCGGGCAACAAGTTTTAATGTCAAACACTTCCCTGCCAAGAAGAAACTCTGACTTCTCAGGAGGAGGCAAATTCTCTGGCTCGCTGCTGGAGACACTGGCATGTGGAGAGGAACTGCTGCCTTCCTACCTGGGGAGTCCCAGTCTCCAGGGTTATCCATCCGTTAACCTTCATGAGCTCAAATATTTATTATTCATATTACCCTGAAATGTGCTAAAAAGATGAAAAAAGGAATTAATGTGCCAGATCTTGCATCCACCTTTTAGCTTATTACAGTGCTAAAGCAGTATTAACATTTACAGTGTGTGAGCTCTGCTTTGCTTGTGCCTGAGGCCAAGGGGTTTAAGCCAGTGCTGGAGTTAATAGCAAGCACTGGTTAGAAAAAGCCCATTATGTCATAAAGTTGGAATTTTACTTGGGCAGTGGCCACTGGCTCTTTCCAATTGGGATGCAGTGCCATCCCCTCTATCCCTCTCGGCTCCCACTCGCTCTCCCTCTCACAAACAAAAACAGAATGGGGAAAATGGTGTTTTTCTTTTCAGTGCTGGTGAGTTGAAGTGCAGCACGTTTGCCAGAAGATAATTGGTTCAAACTCTGGCCAAGGAGCTTCTTGGATGGATGCTGGAGGTGCCATGTGGTCAGAGGTGTTCCTGGGCCTCATTCCCTCTGTTTGGTTCCTCGACATCTCCTCTTTTACAGCTTGAACATATTTATACATCCAACACCCACGTGTTCTGCTGGAGGGTGACCTTATGAGCATCTCCTGCCTCCCCTGAGGAAGGATCTTTATAACTGTGTGAGGAGCAGCTCTGCTTTTTCAGGTTCTCCCTCAAAGCTGAGAGCCCCACCATGAGGCAGGGTCTGTCCAGGTGCCCGTTCCATGGTGACCAGGCCAGGTGTCCCCACCTGGCAGACACCTGCTGTCCTCTCTCCCCACACCCTTGTACCCTGCAGAGCCCTGGGTCTTGTGGGCAGTTCCTGCCCTCCCAGGACAGAGGGTTCCTCGGCCAGTGCTGTGGCTGCCAGGACTCTCTTGGCTCTGCCACCTCCAGGAGCTGCTGAGGACAAGGCTTCAGTCCAACCAAAACCACTCACAGTTCTGGGAGAGGCTGGAATGGGGCTTGCTGTGCCCTGCTAATGGGACATGCTCCTGTTGGGCACGGGGAGAATGCTCCATGGAGCCAGGAAGAGCCCTTTGCTGAGGTGAGTGTGGGTTTAGTACAATTCAATCTGGTTTTTCTGCACTTGAGGCTCAGCTGTATTTCTTCTGAGCATGGGGTGTGTTAAGGTTTTTGCTATTTTTATAACTCAGTTCTCCTCCTGTGTTCCTGTGCACGGGGCAGCTCTTCCAGTGATCCCATCAGGGAAGAGTTCATTTGGAGGAGAGGGCCTCACCCTTCAGGAAATCAATATTCCTTCAGCTCTCCCTTGTCCTTGCTGTGTGCGACCCAGCAGTCACAAGCTGGGGGTACTGAGTGTCCAGCAGGACGAGTGACAAATCCACAGCCCTGTGTGCTGAAGAACGGCTTTTCTGGAGGCTTTGCAGTCAGGTGTTTTAGCAGATGGCTGGTTTTGGATGCAAACAGAGGCATGGGAAGGCTTGGAGAGCTTGCTGGCACTGGGAGGGTGACTCACGTCAGCACGCCGGAGCTCACGCTTACCTGAGCAGCCCTTCATCTCCACTTAGCCTGGGACTTGTTGTCTTCTGCAGCTCCCCCTCTGCTGATGGCAAGGCCTTTGGAGCACTCTCTGGGGCTGATAGCCATCAGAAGAGCTCTGTGACCACGGGACACCTGAGCTCCGTTCCTCAAAGCCCCGTGCAAGGGGGCAGCACCACACCGAGCACACCCGGCAGGATGCAGGGATTGCTCAGAGCCTCGGGATCTGGGACAAGCGTTCCTTCTGCAAATGAAGCTCGTTGGGCTCTTTCCTCTGTCTGTTCCCCAGCAGAGCCACCCAGACTATCAAAACAGAGCCGAGTGCTGCTTGGAATTCAGAGGGCACCATCAGTCCATGTCATTGGCAGGGAATAAATAAACACCTCTTTTTGAGCACGTCAGGAGTGATGTGCTGCTGGGCTCATTCAAGGTCACATCTATAAACACGGAATGGAGAGGCACGGAGCAAATCCAAGCTGGATCCAATGCCAGCCCTGCTTTCCTGCGGGACAAATATCCCCCCCTGACTGCAGGAGCACCACCCGGGGGGAGAGGGCAGTGCCAGGGCTGGGGCTGCTCTGTCCTTGCAGGGCTGCTGGCACGGGGCTGGCCGTGACTCGGAAGGGTCACCGTGCCACTGAGGGGGGAGGGTGACTTTCTGCGGGTGTGGCTTGGTGTGTGACATCCAGCAAGGGAGGTTTTCCCTACGAGTGCCTGATCCTGGTCCAGAGGCTGCCTCAGCACCTCTGGTACCTACTGGATCCCAACAGGAATTTGGTTTATCAGCGACGGGAACAAAACTTCCCTGGGGAAGGAGCTCTGTTCCTGAGGTAAAGCCCAGCAGCTCTGTGGTCCCTCCAGCCTCTTGTGCACACCCATTTCCCCTTTCCAGGCACTGCAGAGCCCCTTGCTCTGGGCAGTGCCTTTGCCTGCTTGGCTGTAAAGCTGTTCCAGGGCCGTGCTCCGTGCTCCATGCTCCCTTCCACAATCCCTTCTGCTTAACCTATGGAAGAAGCAACCAAAGAGGGAGAATCCAACAAAACCCCACCCTCGCTCTGCCAAGAGCCCCTTCCCCCCGTGGCAGGGCTCAGACCCCAAGTCCGAGGCTGCTCAGCTCTGTCTCGGTGGCACTGCTCACCCTTTGACAAATCCTGGCATTTGCAAAGTTATTATACCTCATTATGAATTGGATTTTAATCTAGTGTAAATAGTCCTACCATTATAGTGTCATAAGAAGCAATTAGCCCCCCTGCCTGCTTCTATGCATGAGGGGAAAGCTTTAATATCACGGAGCTGTGAGGGCTTGATGGGGCTCCACGCAGCCGTGCAGGCAGAGGCTTTGCTCTCCCGGCATTCACCTGCCCAGTGTGTGCTGAAAGTGTCCCCTCTGTGTCCTAGGAGGTCTCCAGAGTGACCATCTCTGAGCTCCGGGGTTGATTTTGGCCCGGGATCTCTGCCTGCCGTTGGGTTTGCTCAGCAGCAGGACTGGAAATCATCTCGCAGAGGATGGACGTGGTTCAAGCAGATGATGAATCGTGGTTTCCTCGCCTTGCCCTCAGCCCAGTCACAAAGGGGATTATCCTCCGCAGGGTGAGAGGCGACTGCAGCCCGGGCCCTGCCTTGCCTCGGGGTGATTATTTCCAATCTCGGCCAAGCTTTCCTGCGCTGCCTCGTGCAGGAAATTCATTATCTGGAGCTGGCGCGCCCGCACGGTTATAAAGCAATCCCACCTTCTCCCGTGTCACCTGGAGCCGGGCCGGGGTGCTGGGCACTCGCACGTCAGGGCTGTCCCCACCGGGTAATGCTGCGTGATTAACAACAACCCCAGGTTAATGGGGTTTTAATGTTCCTCCAGCAGCGGCGGGAGGGGGTGGCATCCTCAGCTCCGAGCAGGGGCTTTGATCTTTGTTTTAGGGAGGGACCGAGGTGTCTTTGTGCTGGTTGTGGACACTGTGGGCTGAGCAATACAGGCAGAGCCAGGTGTGCTCCAGGGTTGGGAATTTGGAATTTAGGGATTTGTGGTGTGGATGTGTGATGGATGTGAGTTAAATGCTGGCCCCAGTGATCCTGAGGGGATTCCAGTACACATGGGGGGCTGCTCAGAGTGCGGCACAGCAGAAAGATCCATCCTGGTGCCATTTTATCAAACAGGGGCTCCCTGCACCGTGGGTGTAGCAGAGGAAAGGCTTTAACTCTCCCAAGGATGGGAAAGGACCCAGTTTGTGCATGAAGGGAAATCAGGGCTGGGCAAAGGGGCCTGTGGTGCATCCCTCCCTGCCCCCGGGGTCCTGCTCACAGGCTGTGCTGTGCTCCCTGCTCCTGTGAACAGTCCTGCTGGAACTTGCTCTCAGGGGATGGGCACAGAAAAATACCCCCCAGCCCTCCCCAGCCTTTCTTTGTCACATGAAAGAAAAGCTGGCTGCCTGTTAATTACATGAACCTTCTCATGGGCAATTGAGCTGGCCCTGTGTGTGTGTATTCACGCTGCCTGCGAGTTCTTGTCTGATTCATGTCACAGGTGACTGAAAGGAAGCCAAATTTTACAACAAAGCAGGGCCCTGCTGGCTGTGTCCAGCTGCATCCGGGCCCTGTCCACGCAGCAAGGCAGTGGCTCTTTCTCCCAGGGCAGGGACAGTGGCCACCTCCATCCCAAACTCACTTTTGGACTCCTGTGATGTCTCCTCCCCATGGCCAAGATGTTACAGAGCCCCAGAGGTGCAGACATCCCTCTGCCTGTCCCTTCCTCTCCCTGGGCTTTCCCAGGGAAGCCCTTCATCCTGAGTTTTGGTCTTTCCCTGGGGAGGATGTGGCCCCTTCCCCTTGCTGGAGCCTGGGGTTTTGGGGAGGGTCTGGGGTACCACACCAAGGGGGCTGGGGGAGAGGGTACCTGGTGTGGGATCCTGCTGCTGCTCCGTGTGTCCTGGATCTCCCAGAGGGGCCCTGTGACCCTGCTGGCTGGGGACAGTCCTCTGGTGGCCCTGCCAGCCCTGGGACTCGAGTCCCCGTGGCTGTCTGTGCTGTGGGCACAGAGGAGCTGCTGGAAGGCCAGGGAGATCCTGGTTCCTGGCTCTGCACCTGAGATGCTCCTCAAGGACCCTTCCCTCCCGCTGGAATTTGCTGGGAATGTTGGCCAACAGGGCTCCCAAAGCCTCTCTGCACTCTTCCACAGGGCATAGATTGGAGTTCTGGACATCTCTGTGTCTCTCCTGGCACAATTTTGGCCCATTCCAACCAATACCTTCCCAGCCAGTCCCTGGGAACAGCTGAGAGGATGTGCCACAGCCTTCCATGACCCTGCAGATCACCTCCTTCCTGCCAGCTTGACTCCAGCCTCTCCAACGCTGACTTTCCAGGCCTCCATTTCCAGCTCTCATTGCTATTCATCGGTGCATCTGAATATTTTAATCCTTGGGGAGGGGGGACTGGAGAGCAGCATCCTCCCCCTGCTTTCCCAGCCACCTTCCCTGGCTTATCTGCTGAAACCAGGGCCAAGCTGTCCCCGGCCTCAGTGGGTGAGACAAATCGTGGAAGAAGCTTAAAGCAAGACCAGCATCTCCCACCTTGTGCTTGGAGGGGGCTGGGGAGGGAGAGGAGGGAGGGGGTGAGGGAAGCAGCTTGTAATTACAGAGTAAGAGGCAGCGATAAAATGATAATGGAAGAGTTCTGACCCGGCTGAGCCAGTTCTGCAAAGCTGTGAAATAAATTTAGCAAAAGAGCGAGGGCACGGGGGGCTCCCAGGCTGGGTTACAGCTGAAATGCTGGTTTCACAAACAAGACGTAAATTGGATTGCAAACATCTAATTAACCTCCTTGCTTTTTTTTTTTTTTTTTTGTGGGAGAGGCGACAGATTCCAGCTAAAGCTGATACCGTGGCTTGATATCCCTTTGCAGGAGAGAATCTGGAGGAGAGGAGAGGCAAATGATGTAATGATGTGCTGGTTTCACCTGCTGGCTCCCTCCTTGCTGTCCAGGCACCAGGGAGAGGAGAATTTCTGACCCCTCTGCCTTGCTGTAGAAGCTGTGTGTGCTGTTTGTGATAAGCTCATCCTGGAAGGAGAAGGTGCTGGTGGAGCTTCTCCCCGTGTCTCTTTGTTCTTCGTCTCACCTGGAGTTCCCCACTTCCAGGGGGCAGGAACGGGGATCTCCCATGGCCTGAGCTGGCTCCCCTTGGCTGCTGCTTCACCCTGGGCCACAGCTACTGACTCACTTTAGGGTTTGACCCAACCTCTTTGGAGAGCAGAGTAGGAGCTGGAAAACAACCCTCTCCTCCCTTCCCTGGGCTCCAAGGGTTGCTGTTTATTTTTCTGGAGGCCAACCATTCCATGTGGGTTTTGGGAGCCACGGAGCCCTGTGGCTCCCTCCCTCCCCAGCCCCTCACCGCCTCCTGCCTCCCCCT
>VXAX01004232.1:27664-44797 GCA_013399835.1 Leptocoma aspasia | reverse complement strand
AAAGGGCCCGATGCCCGAGGTGACTCCTTGACCCGTTTGCATGGCATTGGTCCTGTGCCAAAATGGCTCCCGAGTGCTGGGGTGGCAGTGCCACCCTCATGGATTTGCCCACGGGGGAGCCTCTCACCCTGGCAGGTTTGGGTGTGTCTCCCTTTGGGTTTCAGCTGTGGCCAGGGAAGGCTTCTCTGCCACTGCTGCTCCAGGGGCCGTGCTCGCTGTGCCGGCAGCTTCTTCGCTGCCAGGGCAGAGCATGGCTCGAGGGCTGAGGAGGTATGTCAGGAACAATTGCTCTGCTCCAGCATGGAGCTTGTTATCAGAGCTGCATGGAAGAGACTTACCGCAAGTAACTGAAACTGAACGTGGCCCTATATTTGCTGTCCCTTAGCATGTGGGGGCATTGCTTCCACTCACTCTGTTACCTCTTCCCATCCTCTAGGCCTGAAATTCATGCTTTATTCCTTAAATCTTCACTGCTAAACTCCACCTTAGTTTTATGCTCTGGTAAACTAACTCCCATGCTTAGAGCTTGGCCCAATTTGTATTTCAGCAGCCACAGCTGGACTTTCCTACTGACACAGCATGAAACTAAAGACTTATCCTGGCAGAAATACCCTTATCAGCCCCTAACTAGACCCATCCACAGGCAGATTCAGAGTACCAGACTGCCAGCTTCCTGTTTGGGACAATCACCCCAATTGATATCTCCTCCCCTCACTACCTCCCAGTCTCCTTTTCTAGTAAAAAAAAAAAAAAATGCAGAAAATTATGTTCTCAAAAATCAGTACCATTTCTGCAATAGGCAAAAAATAAGTGCTCTGGAAGTAATGAAAGTTTTAACCCTTTTCCTCTGTGCTTGACTGTCAGCTCTATTCATAGTCCTAACTGTAGCCACTATTTTTTATGCAATTATTTTTTTTCAGAGGTACAAGTATTAAAAGTTTAGGGTGATTCAGTATCTGAGATGTTTGTAGATGGAAATACCTCTTCTCAGTCAAGTAGATAACCAAGAACAAGGAAACGCAGATATTTTCTTACTACTTGGTGTGAGACTTACCTGTTTATTAACCAAACTGATGAGGTCCTAACAGAACTGTCCTTTTCAATACAATAGGAAGTCAAGCAGCAGGACACAGGGTTCTTTTCACTTTTAAAAACAATTATTTCTTCCTCTTGGGTTTTCCACAGAAAGTACTGCTGCTCAACTGAGTTGCCTCTGCTCTGTCTCTTAAATTTCTATTTACTCTTTTTTTGAGGGTGTGGTTCTCTGTCAGCTGTTCTCAGTGTCACAAAGGTGACAGACTTAGAGAGAGATACAACCTTCCTTTTCTTTTGGGTAGAATGCAGCGCTGCAGATCCCAGCTCAAAGGAAATGGCAAAATGCAGCAGGATTACAGAACCATGTCTGCCTCCATGAAACAAGCTCTCCAGCAGAAGGCTGTAACTCAATCTCCCTCTGACTTCAGAAAGAAAGACTGTGCTTTTTTATTATTTTTTCATTTTAAGATTAGAGAACTAATCTGGGTTTACAAGTCGGTAATTGGCACTATTTCTGAGGCAGTAGCTTCCTGCCATTCTTCATCCACTGGAACAAACCCCCTGGTCATGGGTAAACTATCAAATTAGCTTTGGCACTAGAAGATCTGTGAAACCACCTGTCAGCTTTTATGAAAAATAATAAATCTCACTCAAAACATTACTGAGTTTCCTTAACAGTCTCAAACCTAATTTTCAATGAGGTTTAATTGGCCCAATCTATGTCAGTTACTTCCTCATGATTTCTAGAATGTACCTTTGGTTTGTTCCTATTACTAGAAATACAATCAGCTGGGAAACATGCAAGCAGTTTTCCTATTGCAAAGTCAAGAAATTTGTTTATTCTTGAAACTTCATCTCCAAACTAAATTCCAGTGTTGACTTTCTTTATTAGAGGACCTTTTCGGGATTATATAATTACTATGATAATAATGCCTGAACAAACCAGACATCTAATTGTCCTCATTTGTAAAAGTTACAGAAAGAATAAACATTGGCAGAGGTAAGTAGAAGAACAGGAGCCATTTGTCTGCACATCTTAAGTAGTGTGGTCTTAAACATCAAAATAAAGAAAGTGACACTGGGAAGCTCATGTCTTCAAGCCCTTTTATGTGACTTAATGAGATACTTTATACTGAACTAGCAGGATGCTAATTTCACAATTAATTATATATATATATATGTAATTACATATTAAAATCCATCTATTTCAAGTATGCAAAAATACCTCAGTGTAAAACTAATCAATGCTATGCTAGTAAAACGTGAATAATTGAAATTCCCTTTGAAAATCAAATTATACATACTCCCACATAACTTAATTGCTCAGTTTTATTACTTAAATCACAGTTAAGACTATAAGTTAAATCACAGTTAAGCATCTTTTCTACAAGCATTTTGTATGATAATATCTATGTATTCAAGGCAAAAATACTTCCAAAACATTTTAAATCTGCATCCAAATGCCAACAGTATTTAAAACACTTATATACATCAAAGAAGCACTCCTTGGGAGTGGTAACTTACCTGACAGTGGTTACTTTACACTTTGTGTATTTGTTTATGGAAAATTATGTATTAAAAGTAAAAATTCCTAGACCCAGACAACATAACCCACCTTGGTGTTCCAGGTTTGGCTGTGTGGTGCTTAGCTGCCTAGTGGAATTAAACCCCAACACTTGGAAACCCTTGGTATTTCTGACTCAAGGTAGCTATATTGTCAAACCATTAGTGGTGGAAAGGTGGTAAGGAACACTCCCGGCAAACTATATAAAAGCTAGATTCCTAATTAGTTCTTTCCACTTTTCCCAGCAAGCAGCTGTTTCTGATGATGAAAGTAAAAGCATTGCTGAGGTAGTGCTAATGGGCAACCTGGTCTAGTGGAAGGTGTGTGTTCCCTGCCCATGGCAGCAGGATTGGAACTATTAAGGTCCCTTCCAGCCCAAGCCATGCTGTGATTCTATGATACTTACACAGAAAAATAAATCCTGAACCTAACAAAGCTGTAAAGATACAGTTCTTCATTAAGATTCTAAACTTTATACTCGAAAAATTGCCCAGTTTTACAATATTTCAGCATTCAGGTTGAGAAAATATCAGTAGAGAAACTAAGCTATAAGGGCAGTATATTTCTAGAAGAAATCTCTCTCTCCTGCTTACTCTCTTTATCTCCCTGTATTTTTCATGACACTTCTAATGCAGTAACCAGTTTTGTTAAAGGACTTTGTAAGCAGGAATTCAGTTTCAGTTTTATCTGTACATGTGTAAGGTCAGTGGTCAGGTGGCTGCCATCTTTCAGGGAAATAGTTTAAGCTCTAGATTTTTGGTTTGGGAAGGACTGTCTTCCCTTTGTTTGTAATGAGTTCCACTAATAAGGATAAAATCTGTTTCTCTGGTCCAGAGAGAATTAAAAAAAAATGGACTTGGTTCTACTTGCCAGAGAAGACGAGAGTAAGGTTATCGGTGCTGTCCCAAGGACAGAGCCAATACTTTACAATCATTTGCATGTGGATTGAAAAAAACTATTGGATACCAGAATTGGAGCCTAGCACACCCCTCCAGGATGCCAGCCCTTAATGTTATAGCAGTTGTGGTAGGATGTAAAGAGGGAAGTGAGGCAATTAGCTTTAATTCTTAAAGCTTAAACCATGCTTAACCATGCTTAGCTTAAACTGTGTTGTGGTTGCCATTACATCTCTTGAGATGCCAGTTCCTGTTGGTACTCAATAGGTGCTCCTCAGGAATGCCTGGTAGACAGAGCTTTCCTCAGGGGACTGAAGAAGAATGCTGATATTCTGGATGCTAACCAGGTTTAGGCATGATATGCGATTAACGTAGTCCTAGGCTTCAAACCAAACATGTCTTCAATGCCTTGGGAGACTTTATGCTATGGCTCTTAGGAAGCTCAATTAGTCAATAGCTTTGGCCCTTAGTGGAATATAAGGAGTTGCATGTTATTAGATCAGTTCTTTGGAACAGAGAGGAGAGAGAGGATCTTGAGCAGCTTCTGAGTTTGACAAGGAGATCACAAGAAAACAACAAGTCCATCCTAGGCTGAAAGGAGTTGAGAAAGAAGATGAGTGGTTTCGTGGAAAACCGTATTATGAATAAACAATGTACACAGTGGCTTGCTTGGGGTAGGGTAGAGGCAGAAACTGAAGTAGCACAAAGTAGATCGAGTCCCTATAGATGACAGCTTTTTCCTGGGTTTTATGCTGGCGCATTTGTTAAGGAATTCATCACACAATAGTTAGCAAGTAAAAGTCAGCCTGTAAATACTATATTAATATTTTATATTGTGATGCTTAAGTAAATTTAATGTGAAGCATAAGTCTACAATAATGAAACCAAAATCCACTGGTTCCTATTCCCCATTCATACATTATTATGAATTAATCTGATGGAGTTTGAATTTGTCATAGCTGGACACTCACTGAGGAATTCAACGATAGTAGTGGAGTTGGAAAACTGAAGAAAGCTCAGTAGTATTGTGTGCAGTGACAAAGCATGAAGGGATTGGCTTCATTAGTGGCCTTATTACAAAGAGTACATCCACAACTCTGCATGCCTAAAGCACTAAGCATACATACAAAAGGAAATCTGGAAGTATTCTATTAATATTTTGATTCAACTGTAATAATTTTGGCAATATCCATAAATGGAAATAAGAAAGTAACTGGGGAAGATTCCTTTTGTATTTCAGCTAAGAGGGAAACAGGAGGGATACATGGAGACGTGTGGAAACCTGGAACCATTTCTTGGTTCTTCAGTGACTTTGTGTGGCTGTGTAAAGCAGGGCAGTAAGTACTTCTGAGTGGAATCACTTCCCATCTTCTGCCCAGGGCAGACTTGCAGTGTGTGTTGCATTACAGATGTTTTCCACTTTCCAGAGCTAATAAAAATATCAGTGCAAATTAAAAATCTTGGATATTCTAATTAACCAAATCCTGTTTATTTGTTTTATCTAGCCAGTGTGAAGATACTTATTTTCCTCCTCTTCTCTGTCCCAGTTCCTTGTAAGGAAAACAGAATAACTGAAAGTTGAATTCAAGTTAAGTTATTTTTAATGCTTATTAATATTAATATTTTTATTTTTAAACTGCAGATAAAATTTTAAGTAAATCTCCTTAGCTGCTGAAATTTGATCATCAATAACAAACTGTCTATCCTGCAAGAAGATAGTAAATTTATTTGAAAAGGAGAGTAACAAAGTATTTTGTAAAATATTAATTAAGTTTCCATGTAATAATTCTGGAGTGACTCTATCCAAATGCAACAAAGAGATTTGCTTTTTGCTAAAAATGGACTGCTTGGCAGCCTTTTTGTGCTTTTTTATAGATCAAACCTTATAAAGAAGTCCTCTGTCTCCAGCACCATAAGAGAGATAGCAGTTAAAGCATTAAAAGAAGTGATTAGTCATGGCAAATATGCTTACCATGGACTCCTTAAAAATTAGCTTTGTACTGATTTTGCTCCCTTATGATTTCATGGAAGTGTTTGTCTGGGAGGTGTTTTTTTAATATATAATATTAAAATATATAATAATATAAAATGCTAATGTTAAACCAATTGCATTCTGATTATTTTTCCATACTGGGTCTGACGTAAGAGTGAAAAAGGTAGCCAAATAGCAGTAACTTGTGCAGATTATGCCACATCCAGCTTTATTAAATAACCTGCTGAAGATTGTATTCATAACAAAGATCAGGCTAGGAGAATGCAATGACAGTAAACTAGCAAGGAGATACAGCATAAATACATCTGTTTGGCTATCGTCGTGGTCCACACACAGAAGAAAGGACTCTTGACAATAATTTCAGAAGGCTAAAATGATTTATTAAAATGACTCCATAATTCTAGTATTTTTCTATATCTGCTCAGCAGAGAGCATTCCATGCTCCTGCTGCTGCTTCGTCCAGGAAAATGTGTCCGAATAGTTTACAATATCAGAAAGATAAAGTAATTTCAGCTTCAGTCTCCTCATAGGTAGGAGGAGGCCAACCAATTCCATGTCCTTGAAGAACAGACACAGATATTTTGTTTACAGAAAGCTTATACAGAGTAAAAGACAGCAAAAGGATGTTCTCCCATGGGAAAATGATCAGAAGGCTTACACACAGAGAAACTTATAATATGTTCATAGCAACAGGCCTTCCCATCTCAAGATTTATGGTCCTATCTGTCAGCAGCATTTACACTTAGCTCTGCACTAGCTAGCCACTTTCTCAATCCTCAGTTCAGGAGGTACTTTCTAGTTCTTCATCACTCATAAGTAATGTTCTCCTGAAAATTTAAAATCTACTTCTAGGAAACTACTGAACTGGGGAAAAAAAGGGTGTAGACCTCCAAGAGACCTCTAGCAGAGGACTTAAGTACTTCAGTTATTAGGTTGGATGCTCACTTACTCATAACAAGCCTTGCTTTAATTTGAGCGTGCTGGCTGTGCAGGAGGAATAATATATTCTTTGAAAATAATACTGAGGCTGAAACTCTTACAGTAAAATAAAACACTTCTGCAGGAACAGTGCCTCATACATTTGCAGAGAATGAAGGTCAGGAAAGTGATCTGTTAGCCTGATATGATTAAACTTCTCATCTTGGTTGACCAAACTATTACCTACAAGGTTTAATCTCCTTAAGCAAGAGTACATAATGTAGGTAAAAACCCAGAGCCAAGTACATAATCACTAAATTACAACTTAAAGTCTTAGTAAGGACAGCCTTTATTTCCTCAGAGGTTTCAGAAGCACACTCTGCTTTATGCAAGTATGACTCACCAAGTTTGCACACAAGGAGTTTGAATTAAAACTCAGTGAAGAACAGATCTATCTAGATAAACTTCAAATCTTGTTAGACCTGTTTATTTCCACTGCTTTTGATATGAAACTGTCTAGATAAGAGGCCACAAACTAACTGAAAAGCTGTAGGGAGAGGGAAAAGATCTAATTTGAATTCCAGTATACTGTTTTCACAACAGTGTTTCTATTTACATGCATAATCCCTAGTAGGACAGGTCATCAATTGTTTAGAGACAGAGAATACTTAAAAGCAGTTGCACACAAATACATGTAGAAAAATATAAAAGCTTGAATTCAGTAAGGTATAAACTGGACATGGCTGCGTGGATGCTTATTAACTGTAAAACGCTAAGTACTATTTGGGGATTTCCTAAAATAATGTGAATATTGGGTATTTCTGCTGATTCTTATCTTGCCCTCGCTGAGCCTCATGGTACAGTAATCTTCATACCAAGGTAGCATCTTGCAGTAGCTCTTTTTCTCTGAAAGACACAAAATAGTTTATTGACAAGAAATGAATTAGAGAAGTGAAATCCTCTGAAGAGATTCAGAAGATAAGAGAGTGAAATCATGATTTCACTGTCTGAAATTGTGCTGATTTCTCATGCACAGTGTTTTCATTGTACTGACCAGACTTCGTTGGATAAATTACCTGAGAATGGGGATCTGAATCACAGTTGATTCAGGAGTTGATTCCATTTTGAAGCCTGAGAGGGAATCAAGGGATAGGTGGAAGCAGGAAAGGCAGGTAGATGAGAGTCCAGGGAAAAGTCAATGGCAGGAGACGCTTCTTAAAGCTGGTCAGGAAATAATATCCCTTGATGGTGAGAACTAACAAGATTTGGACAGATTTTTCTTTTTAATTTAAGGACAAAGCTGAGATCTGAAGGATGATTAAATCAGAATAACTTTTGCTTTAACAATTCGTTAACAGTCAGTGTTTGTGACAGCTTTTAAAAGGTAAAATATATAATTCTGAGAAGTCCCAGTTTTCCAAGGAATGTATTATCTGTAGATTAATCTTCTATTTTGTTTACTTTAAATTGATTAGAGTTTTCACTGAGGATAGAAAAAAACTATAATCGGGAAACAAGTAGTGTCAAGGGCCAGCAGGAATGATGAGAGTCACTCTGGGGAGAAGGATAAGGCTCCACAAGCAAAATGGACTCTGGCACTGTGGTGTTTTTGAAGAGGATTTTCTGGCAATAAGAAAAAATCCTGGTGTTTCTCACTGAACATCTCTCACAAATCTGGTTCTGCCCTGGTTAAATTAATGCTGTTTTAGAGCTCACCTATCTTTAGTGCCATACTTTCAAAAACCGCAATAGTTAGCTTCGATACAAACTGCACTTAAACAGTAATTTTGTTACCAGAAGGCAGTGTGCTTTTTTAAAAAAGAAACATGCAGGTTGTGTTCCCAAACAATAGGATATAAAGGAGCTGTTGATCTTCCATGTTTTGTGTGGCGCATATGGTCTGGTTAATTGTCCTGGTTACCCTGCTGTATCACCTACTATTGCTGTAGAATTTGAGACAAATATATTTTACAGGATTTTAATAGGTGTGTGTGCAAATTCAATTAATATGAAAGTCATCTTGTAGATTAATAGATTTTTTTGGTTAGGATGTGCCCATACATATCAAGTCTTAGCAAGTTAGGTTTTCTTGCCTAGGATGATGGGAGGGGAGGGCAAGAGTAAATAGTAAATTAATTAAAAGATATTATTTCAGATATTCCCAAACTGTATATTAAATACAGTCAAACTTGTTGCAGTATAATAACAGGAAAACCATTCTGCAGGAAGTAGGAACAGGCTCCCTTGTTTGCAGAGGGAGGAAACAGGTTTTAATCAAAAGTTCAGTGTTAGGTGCCTTTTCAGATGTTCCGAAGTTGATTTCCTTTTGGAACTAAAATCCATATGTCCTGCTTTACTAAACAGAGTCTTAATCAAAGGGCTGTGAAAGCTGAATATTTCTGCTGTTTCTCAGCTGTGGATGCCATCCTGCTTTGTACAACCAGACAAATCTTTAGAGCAGCAGAAACTATAGTCAACAGTACCTTGTGTCCTAATCACAAGAATATAGAGTAATCATCTTTTTTTTGCTGCTACCACAATCATTATCAAACTTTTAATACTTCAAACAGTGTCTAAGTCTCAAAACATTATGTAGTTTGATGATTTAACACATTGCCAGAATATGTGGTTTCAGTATTCTGGGAGCATGTAGCAAATGCTGGACTACTGGCAAAGAAGGTAAGAAACTCCTTCGTAGTTTGTCATTCATTTTTCCTTACTAATAGTTTCAAATAAAATATTTAACTTTATGCTAAGTTAAATGTTTCCTATAAAGTGTTTTTGCTTTACATTTTCAGGGAAAAAACCCTATGTGTATGTGTGTGTGTGTGTGTGTGTGTGTGTGTGTGTGTATGCAGGATATAAACAAATCAGTTTCTTCCTGCCAGAGTATTTTCTAATGGAAATGAGGGCAGGAATGAAAATATGCAAACAGAACTGCATTATAACCAGCCTAGGTTTGCAAACCATTATCTCAGAATAATGCAAATAATATTAATACTTTAAGATGAGGATAACCTTATAAAGGATTTTTTTTGTTTGAATCACTATGTACACCAAACACTAACCTGCAGTAATCATGACCTTAATAATCATTATTCCGGGAGTAGTGTGTAACCCAGACTTCCTCAGGAGAGTCATTGCCTAAAGTTATATTAGAGCCTAGATTGAGATAATACATCTCTCTATATTATCTCTATGATATATATCTCTATCATATGGATAATGTATTGTAGTGCAAAACCACCACCTGTGTAATATATTATAGAGAGATATTTTCAACTAGAATTATGCAAGGTAAAAAGATTATTCAATCTCTTCACAGGGTCTATATAGGCAGTATACTGTACAAGAGATTTTTTCCTAGGGATTCATTTGACCTTTATTGAGCCTCCTAAAGTAAACACCTAAATTATTCCATAGCATCACTCCAGAGTGTTAAGTCAACACAAGGCTTTGTATCTCCAAATATTTGCTTCTGGTATGATGGCACAGTACAAATAGTAGCCATAATCAGGTATTACACCTGATGTTTTTAAAATGTAACCTTGTCTCAGCTATTGAAGTCCTCTGATAAAGGTAAGGTCCTCCTGAATATTTTCACATTCCTTGAGTTCAAAATATTTTGACTGAAAAAAATGCAAAGGTTTTTTTTTTTTTTTCCAATGGTGTTTGTTCCTACTCTAACAACAGAGTGCAACCCAGATCAAAACAGTGCTGCTGTATAAGGTCCGATCCTTCACTTAATCATCTACTGCAAGGAATTCTGACAAGAGGATCTTCCTCCCATTTAAAATACCCTTTTTCAAAATACAAATCCAACTCAAATAGTATTGAAAGTGAAGAGAGCAAAAACCATCACATACTAAAAGTCTCTACACTTAGTGTAGGTACTTCATGCTGCTTCCCTCTCAGCTGTTCCTTCTGCCTTTCTGCCAGAATGGTTGTCAGAAGGATGCAGGAGGAGGAGCAGCCCCCTGGGCAGCTCAGAGTAACTGCTGTATCAGATGAGGAGATGTTAGTGGTTTGGCATTTACCACAGATTCACATTTGTGGTTAAACACAGTGCAGCTTTTTACTCTGTCTTTCATGCAATTTATAATTGAAAAGCAGCAGAAGTCCAGCAGAAGAATAAGCAGTAGTCTGAATAACAGTTTTCTCTTAGGAGACAAATTATACCAATAAATTTTATTGATCATGTGTAACCCATGATAGGGCTGGAAAAAAACAGAGATGTGATGAGAATAGGAAGGGGTGCAAGAGCTGATTAACTGGCACACTGTCAGTGTCATCAAAAAAGCTGGTGTGAAAACAGCATTACAGTGTGTTTGAGGGGATCCATGAGAATAGATGAGAACAAAACTTGGGAGTGATTGAGTGAAATCAGGGGGTTTCTGAAGCACAATATTCAGCTTCATCAAAGAAGGGGACATGCTGATTGCATGCTTTTCTCTTCATTAAAACCCTAACTGGTTTAGCTTTGTGACTTTTGAAAGGGCCAGTCAAAGCTTTGATTCTTTTAGAGGACATCTAACTGATCTACTTTCTAGTCACAAAGTCCACAGCTGCTTCTGGAGTTAGGCAGTGCATAAATAAGTCTTGGTATCTAGATCAGTTCAGCTGAGCATTGCAGGGCAAGGAGCTCTGTACCTTAAAATAGGAGCACAGATCTATTTTAACAGCTGCAAAGGTTACCAGCTCCAATATAGTCACACCAAGAACTTGTGGTTTAATCATCTGGGGAAACATTGGCATGTGATCCTTGCCTGTCACACAAATAGCTACTTACAAGTCTTTCCAAGTAAGAGATAGTAGTATTTTCAGGTTAATTTAGGATGATGGACATGGTGGGAAGAGGGATTATTTCTGCTCCTTTGTGCATTGCTGAGTTATCCCTCGCCTGTTTTACAGATAAGTAAAGCTTATGTTGCTGGTTGGTTTTGTTTCTGTCTTCTATGAGGGCTGTAATATTTCCAGTGGATGATTAACAGAGAGCCCATGTCTAGTAAATCATTCTGTGGAGAACTGCCCTACTGACATCTGGGATTTTGTGTCATTCAGTCCTCACTTTCTCCCAACCTCTTTTTCCATTTTCTGACTTTTGTAGGTTTATATCAGTCTGTCTGGTCAAATGTCTATAACTGGAAATATTACAAATATGGAATTTTGTTATGTTCTCAGTATTTATTTTCATTTCTTCATACTGGAACACTCTGGAAAAAGGAAGATTGAAGGAGTATAAGAAAGAGTGCAGATATTTTTTATTCACTGACATTCGTTTTCCAATGTCTAAATCTAAAAACAGGGGAAGAAGCTGCTGCCCAAAATTTCAGGAAGACTAACACTACATTATCAAACAATTATTATCTGGCAGAAACGTGGGGAATTTTTTGTAAGGCGGGACCGGTGGACGCAGCTCCAGCTCAGAGCAGCGGATGACCTCGGTAGTTATTCCTGCTACGACCGCGAGAGGGCAGCCTGTGCACATTAAATCATTGCATGAAGCCTGAACTCAGCTTCGGAAGAACTTGGCTTTTGGGCGGGTTTCCATTATTCTGCTTCATTTCAGTCAAAACTTTGTGGACAGTAAAAATGAAGCTGTTTAAAAAGCGCATTATAGTGCAATGTCCAAGTTGTTTGAGGCCCTTTTAAGACCTACTGTACAAATTTCTCAGTATAGCCTTTCATTTAATTCTTGTATGGTTTCAGTAGAATATGCTTATATTCTCTACGAAGAGTAAATAATCTGCATTCATAAAGTGCTATGTCTTTTAAGTCAGTTCCTTAATTGCAGATTTTTTTATTTATTCGGGAAAAATACGGTAGGGCATTTAGTGTTACATTCTTAGAGCAGCTTTCTAACAAAAATGTGCCTCTACTACTAATTTCCAAATTTTAGATACTATTTCCTTCATCAATAGGACATCAGATAAATCTTTTGCATTTGAGCTCAGTTTTTCTGTCCATAAAACAAATATGTCAACTTCAGTGGTGTAAACCATGGAGTGTAGCTGTATATTATAAAAGCATACTGTGCCAGTTTTTTTAAAGCAACCTCTTTTGCCCTTTGATATTGCCATCGTGCCTCTCAGCCATGCATTTACAAGCCTGAGCATTCAATGGGAACTGCTGCAGGTTCAGCACTTTTGAGAAACAGCTTACTTAGAAGTCTAAAGTTGGATTTAGAAGCTTAACATTTTTGGGAAACTTGATATGTTTTTATAACAAGTTATGAAAATGCTCATAACTTATTATTGTTAAGGCAAACATCTATCCAGTATATTTATGCTGCAACCAGTTTAGATTTTTTTACTTCTACTCTGGATAACTAATCCTGGTTAAGGAAAGCGTTCCTTAACTTAGGGTGAGTGAGCTGTCAGAATCCCTCTCAACCCCATTTCTGTAACAGACAGCACAGTGTTATTCAAATCAAGTTGTAGGCCTAAGTATGCAGAAAATTACCTAGGGAGGGAATAAAGTTTAATCACAACCAAACTGAAGAACATATATAAAAATAATGCACCCTACTCACTTATTTCATAAAGGAATTGGGTCAAAATAAACTGTGCATATTACTCTTGAATTCCATGAAACCATAACATCAAATGTTTCTTTTTTGTCACAGCATAATTTGAATTGTTTGCACAAGGTGTGCAAGATCATGTATTCATTAGTCAGACTAATTTTATTTTTCACTTTGGCTTGTATTTTTGGTCTTTACATGTAAGAGAAGGGCAGCAGTCCAAAATATACTTGAAAAGAATTGGCATTAGCTCTGACTTTGTCCTATCTGTTGAACAAACATAAGTTAATTTATCCTTGAACCTAGAAACTGAATGCAGTCTAGAGCAAGACAGCAAAAGCATGTTTTAGTAGTTCTGCTGCCACAGGATCCAAGATCTGCTTGACTACCAGAGATCAGGAGTCTATGCCAAACAGTGGAAATTATAAAAGACTTTCAGTTGTGAACAAGAAGCTTACAATAAACAATGGAGAAAAAATTTCCAAGAGGAAATGTAAAATAATCTGACACATCCTTGGAAGTGTCAGAAGTGGAGAACAAATACTAAAATTCAAGCCATTAATACAATAACCACCACATCCTTCCTTTTCTTCCCCTGCTTCCCCCTCCCCTCTCATCAGATTACAAGAACAGTGCTTTATTTAAGACAACATCCTCTTCTGAGGGCTATATGTGCTTTTTGAAATGTACAATGTGCACCACAGTTTCCTAGTCAATCTGTGCTGTAGAATCAAGGTTTTTTCTCTCCTGCCCCCTACTAGTATTTCAAGCTAGTGATGAAAGTGAAAACCAATAAAATACCTTTAAATTTTCAGACTGGTTAAAGTAGTGAAGCTAAGACAAGTATGTACTCTAAGCTCTGAGAACCTAAAGTTAACTTTAACTTGTTATCAGTAATATCCTATAATCCTTAGTCCTTTTATTTCTGTAGGTAACACAAATAGCAATTGTTATTTTGGCTGCAGATGGAGAATGATCATGCACTAAAAGCATACTGAAAGTGGGGGAACTGGGTAGAAGAGTTTAAATGTAGTATCTGTACACACAACAAGAAAATATCACTGGCTGCGACATTCACTTTCTGTTAGCATTTCACAAATTTTCTCTACAGCTGTATCACAATATTGCAGAAGTCAGCAATTGAAAATTTACGTTCCTTGCCAGAACGTACAACATCTCATGTATTACAGAATGTATCAACATCTCAGATTCACAGAATGGTTGAGATTGGAGAAGACCTCTGGAGGTCATTTGGTCAAACTTCCCTGCTCAAGACCCACCTGCCCAAAATCATGTCCAGATGGCTTTTACATATTTCCGAGATGCAGACTCCAAAACCTCCTTAAGCAACCTGTGTCAGTGCTCGGTCACTGTCACAGTGAAAAAGTATTTCCTAATGTTCACCTGGAACCTCCTCTGTTTCAGTATGTGCCTCTTGTCCTGTCAGTGAGCACCACTGAAAAGAGCCTGGCTCCATCCCCTTTGCGTCCTCCCTTCAGGTATTTATAGACTTTGGTAAAATCCCTCTGTACAACATATAGTTGCAGATAACATAAAATTCAAAACTTGACTGAAGATATTGATCAGCACCATTAACTCATTCATTGCTCTTCCTATCTGCAAGTTAAATAAAGCAATTTTGTGCTGTGGTGTTATGGCTAAAGCCTAAC
The DNA here is from genome assembly GCA_013399835.1 of Leptocoma aspasia. NCBI lineage: Eukaryota > Metazoa > Chordata > Aves > Passeriformes > Nectariniidae > Leptocoma > Leptocoma aspasia. The sequence goes on along the minus strand of VXAX01004232.1, from coordinate 30,198 downwards.
ACAGCTAACAGACAAATGCCATTTAGTTCATACTTGGTGTGGAAAGCCTGTGCAGCTGCAGCCACTAAGCTCAAGTTATAACATTTAGTACTCATCTGAAACTTTTCACTTCAGAAAGTGTAGGTCGAGAGGGATGCTTTAGGTACCCCACAAAGTATCCCACTCTGAAATTCTAGCATTAATTTGAATTAAGTAATGATGCCACCTGTTTTGAGTGAGATTCAATTAAAATTAGGCACAGTATTTTAGGTTCCAAAAAAAGAGTATAAAGTCAGCAAACTTACTTGGTTTATTGAATGGATTTTTTAATCCATTAGTTTTCTTTTATCAATTTCAGCTGGGTTTGGTAACAGCTGGAGAAAAAAAAAGAAAAACCCTTCACCCTTTATGTCTCAATTTTATCTGATTTTTAACATGTAGTCAACCAATTTTTCTCCAATTCAGTATCTAGGGCTACTCATGAAATACTGTTGGGTTTTGAATACTTTCTTGGAAATTCACTTTTTGAAAGAATCACTAGGAAGGATCTTATGTGGTATTTTAAAATAATTTACACTGTATTGTTTTCATGGAAAACTGTGTTCATCACAGCAGCAACTGCAGGGACCAGTTGGCTATTCTTTCATTTTCAGCCTTTTCTGGTGTCATAAGATCATGAAGTTTTCAGGACTCTGGCACTTTGCAAGTTGCATGGTTCTGGCCACTCTGTTCAGAGCAGTCCCAGAAAGTATTACACAAGAACTTTGAAAGAGTTTTTCTCTGACACAGCTGAGCCTATACTGTAATTGATCCTGATAACCATTTTGGTCCCTCCTGAAAAAAACCTGCTTGATTTATAGCCAACCTCAGGCATTCAAGAGAAAGAGGACGTATTCCATGAATCCATCACCTCCTTCGGTTGAGTCAGTGGCAGTACTTTGTTATGGTGCTTTACAAAGTCAGTGTTGTAGTGGCTGTATCATTCTTCACATAAGCAAGTCTTCTCTCCTGCCTTTGATCAGCATGTAGAAGTTCAGAGACATTTCCACAAGGCCAGCTCCTTCCTCATTTGCCCCATCCTCTAAACTTGGGGGGAAAAGGGATGCCCCAATTGTTCCCATTGAAGCACTGTTGGAAAGCACCTGGATAGGATATCCCTTATAAGAGTTCATATTCAGGACTTGGCACCCCTGGCAAATTAATCTGCTCCTCCTGTATGGCACCTTCACAGTGACCTCACATTTCTCAGCAGCCTGAGAACACCTGCAACACACTCTGCATTCGTACCACTCTCAGGGATCTTCCCCTACCTTGGCCTGTACTGCAGAGTTAAACGGGGAAATCCCAGTCACTCCTTATGGCTCTCCCTGCAGATGTGCATCACCTGGTCTAGCCCAGCTTCAGACAGAGGCTGATTAAATGTAGGGAAAACTTCCAGAACCTTGTCCTGAAGCTCCAGAGCACTCAGACTGCAGTTTCCCTTGGTACTTTGTGAAGTTGATGACAGAAATCTTGTTAGGCAAGAAAGAGAGATCAGTGTTCTCTGGACTGTATGTTCACCCCAAAAAATTGTGATAAATCAACCAGGGTGGAGGGGCTTATCATGGCATCTTCAGGGGATTCCAATCAAAACACAAGCTTAGTTATAGGAACTGTTTAGACAGAGCAGCAGCTTGGCAGCTCAGGCTTCTCTCAAACACACTATGCTATAAGCTATAATAATTATTCAATCAAAGCCATATTAACCTGTTCTTTAATTCCAGCAGAAGGAACACAGTCCATTTTCCTCAGTAAAATTCAGTTACTTTATTTTTTTTTTTTCTAATTTTGCAGCTGAGGTCAGATTTGTGTTCAGCCAGAGAGGTGCAGAGGCCAGAGGAGCTGGGTTAAATGACCATTACCAAAACGATAGAGAAAAACAGATTATTAGAAAAGCAGCCAAACAACTTTTTTTTTTCCCTGATTTTCTTATTTTTCAGTTCCTCTGATGTTTCATCTTAACAGTTTTTCTGTAAGGGTATCATAACTATTATTTCACTGATCAGTAGTGAGTATCAGAAGGATGTGCTTAAACATTCTTGCAAGTGATGTGTAGCATTTCTCTTGTTCACATGCATTCTGGTAATGTACTAAAGAACTTTGAAAGGTTTTCAAATATCTGTACAAGTCATTATTTCTATGAAAATTTATCATCATAGCACGTTTTGGGTCAGAAAGGACCTTAAAGATCATCTAGTTATATTCTTTATCCTAAATTTGAATGCTCCCGAGCTCATCCCTCATTTATTTTGACTATAAAAGGGAATGTCAGTCGCCTTAGTCCAGTGCCCGTGGAAGTGACACTTCTAAGAACAGCGCTACTTTCTTCCGTCAGCCATGCTGCGGAGGAGGCGGCTGTGTGCACCGCAGTTTTCCCGCTGTTATTTGGGAACGCTCCTCCTCCTCCGTTCGGCGCAGTGCGGGGGCCGGGGGCTGCCTGGGGCTCCCCGCGGGGTTCCCCCGGGCCGGCAGCCGCAGCCCCACCTGACAGCGCCCCGGGAAAAAAATATTAAACC
>VXAX01004232.1:0-23784 GCA_013399835.1 Leptocoma aspasia | reverse complement strand
AAAAAAAAAGTTCCTTTTTGACATGCAGAGATAGGTTAATATTTAATGATGATAAGCCCCATGTTCCTTACAAAATAATCATCTGCAAGAGCAAGCCCTTACGGCTGATGACAGTCCTGCTGACCTGACTGGGAATTTCTACCTACATGACAATTACTGTGCTTGTTACCAGGCTGTTTTCATCACTGTTCATTACAGTAAAAGCATATTTTTCATTCTTTCTATTATCAGTCATAGAATTATGAATGGAAGGTAGCGTCTGGTTTTAGTAAAAATAAAATCTGCTTAGTCAGAAGTTTTTCCTCTCCTCTAAAACCTTGTGGGGACTCCACTACTGATGATAACTCTTTGGGCCTTCCTGTAGTGTAGATTAAAGTAAATAATTTGTGTGTTACCAGGTGATGTTCAAGTTAATTGCACTAGTGGATATTATCTTGGTATTAAATTGCCTGCCACTGTATTCACAGAAGATGGCACTCCCATACTCCCATCTGGTTTAATTTGAGAGCAGAAAAAGCATAACCTGAGAGAACAAATTGGAAAGGAAAAATCCAGCAGTTCATCCTTCTGATATAATTTGGTCCTTCTTTGGTAGAGATGCTGTGAAGAGTTTGTTTAAGCAGAAGAAAAAGCCAAAACCAAGATTTGTTTTTTACTTTGCTATGTACACTGGCATCATAATGTTCTCCACAACAAGAAAATAGGTAGATTACTAGGAGAATGTAGCCATAAACAATTATAACAGTAGTTCTGGGAAAATCCTTCTGCCATATTGAACGGACTTGGCCTGGCTTTTACCATTATTTGGTGTGGGATGGAGGCAGGCAGTGAGGAACAACTAAATTAAAGCAACCAAGTTTTCTTTAGAAAATTATTTGGACTGAAACTCTTAAGACTTGAGCAGCCACCTGGACATGTACATTTAACCAGACTTAAAAAAACTGGAGGATCCCTCTAGTTTCACAGTAGATACCAAACCTGGGAAATTCCTCTAACAACAACAAACAAAAAACTTCTTCTCTGTGAGAGCTGCAGGATACTCTTGATGTCCTTCTGCATTGGCATTACAGCTTCTAGTCTGTCAAACACCTGTAGAAATGTGTGTGGTATCTACCTAAAAACATGCTCATTTCAGTTTTAAGAGATGACTCGTGTGCACAAAGCTCACGCAGAGAAATTAAAAGGTGACTGGGCAGTGTACAAAACGGGATGCAAATGGTGTCATTCAGGCTTTACCTTGAGACATAGGCCTGATGTTAAAGCAAAAGCTTGATGTCAACTTGTAAACAGCCTAAACTCAGTTGTGCTGCCCTATATATTCTGTAACAACATAGAATTATATATATTCTTACAGAATGCAATTACTCAATAATAATAGATAATTGTGTCAAGCCACCTGCAAGGAAGTGTCAGTTACAACATTCTTGGACTGGTAAATTGGTAATTTTTGTACTGGAAATCAGTAATTCTGGGGTACCTAATTGTTTATTGCACTCAAGAAGCTGGATTTTTTTTAAATTCTTTAGTTTATTCTCCATTATGCAGTGTGCTCATTAACACCAAAGGCTCTTTAGCTTTTTCAGTATGTATTTAAACTATGTTGTTTGCCCTGTGGCAGTGGGTGCACAGGTCAGTGGTTAGGACATCCCAACTCTGGGCTTCGTTTGATGTGCAGAATGTTTATACCTTTGTATGCAAACTTAGGTACCTGCTACTCTGTGTGTTCTGCAGCATTTTCTGAAGCTGCAGAAGATATATTTTTTTTACATGTATTTTTTTTTCCTTTTTGCCTAGAATGATATGCTTTCCCTTGCTGTAAGCATACATGGGTCATCCAGGAAATAATAAAGTCTGTGACTTACATGAGTTCATTTAATTGCCTAGAAATCAAAGTTTGTGTCCCTTTGGAAATGAGAATCTTTGTACTCCAGAGTAAAGTGTGTGTACTTATGCAGTGAGTAACCTGCTGCCTCTCCAGATAATCCTGTTCTCAGGAGTCTGCCACCTGCCATCTGTCCTCTTGGCTCGTCACTTCTCAAGAAATCGAATACTGAACTTCACAAGTCTCGTGTTATTACATCAAGAAGTTGAGGCATACAAGACTTTGCTAATTCCCTAAGTCTGGAAACAAAAAGAGTAATTAATGGTAGAGAATCTGTGGAAGCAATATACCAAGAAAACCAGTGAAAGTTACAAACTCCTCACTGTTCTCAAGTGATCTGATGTGGCCTTTTTGTTGCCACTCTCGAGTAATTTTATTTAAGAATTTGGCTGTAGTTTCTAGACTTTCATCCTGGGGTTATGCTTATTTATACAAGCATTACCTGCAAATATGTTGGAAATTATCTTCTCCCCAGTCTGCTTAGTTTTGCTGCTGCCTCTGGTGCTAGCCAGTCTTGGGACAAGGTTATGATTTAATTTGTTTTAAACTCTACATATAGTGCTATAGAAATAACAAATATTTCTTAATAATTAGCCTAACTTACTTTCTTAGATGTTTAGTGTAGTTCTTGCGTTGTGAGATGAAAAATTCTCTGAACTGTGAAAGTGCTGCTTTTTGTTTGTTTTGTTTTGTTTGTAAAAATAGAAAACATTAAAATAGACGTCTTGGAAATCTTTTAAAAATTGTGAGAGATATATATACACACACACACACATTGGTGTCCAGGTAGCATGTTCACTTAAGGAGATAAATCGAAAATAAATAATACTTGAGGTTGTACTGATTTAAAATTAAGAAGACAGCAGGAGTTCTGGTGTTCCTGAAGTTGTGTGCCATGTTTTGATACTGAAACCTGGAGACTGGGACAAAAAGTTAGTTCTGTTAAAACAAACAAAACCTCATTTAGAGTATCTGAATTTTGTATCAACAGAATCCAAAAACTTATGCAATCGTGAAACAATTGCTTGCGGAAGGAAATGCCGGAGAACTGCAGAAATACTTTGGCTCGCGGATGGAGTTTGGCACAGCAGGGCTCAGAGCTGCCATGGGAGCAGGGATTTCCCACATGAATGACTTGACTATTATCCAGACAACCCAGGTATTGTGTTCAGCACTTTATCTCACTTAACTAGTTGTGTATATGAATGGAAGAGCCTCATTTATGGCAAGCAAATGAGTATTCTGTGGAAGTACAAGTTGTCTCCTATTCTTCCAGTTTTCAGAAGTAACTTAAATTGTAATTATTAACTGAGTGCTGATCTCTGAAAACAAGCAGAGAGAAGCTATTAAACCATTAAAAGAAGTTACTTTCCATATTTGATTTGCAATTTAATTTATACACAGCTGCAGTTAAGCTCAAGTGTAACAGTTAGTGCTGTTGTAACAACTACAAAAAACCCCAAAGGTAGCCAGCATTTGGTTAAGCTTTGTGCGTGCTGGACATGGATTTACATAAAGGCAGTGAAGGTAGGTATACATATACGGATCCTAAAGTAGAACTACTTGGGGAGAAAGCCCACGACCTTGAATAACTGCAGCCTGGAGTGGTGATGTATCATGTCATGATGTCATTAGATGGGGGTCATTAGAGATGTCATTATTAAGGGGGAGATTTGGTTAAAAACCTGAAACACTAGCCAGCTGTTCTCTTCCTCATGTGAGACCTAAGACAGCTGAATCATTTCTCAAAACCTGCAATTTGGACTAATTGTGTTACTTGTTCCTTTTTGGAGTTGATTCTGATATTTGAAAAAGTACTTAAATGTTGTCCAAGTTTGCAATATTGATTTGAAGGTTTCTGATATTTATTGGTGTTTATTGGTCCTGGACAGGCTGAATCCCAGAGCAGTTCAGTGAGATGCTATGTGTGCTCAGCTTCCTAAGACATCAACAATTTAGCAATTATCTTAATGTGGTAATGAATTAAACATCAAGATTGGGTTAATGAAGTGGGTTTGTTGTTGTCTTAAGGGATTTTGCAGATATCTTGAGAAGAATTTCAGTGACCTGAAAAAGAGAGGAGTTGTGATTGGGTTTGATGCTCGTGCTCATCTTTCCAGTGGAGGTAGTAGCAAAAGGTACTTCTTGGGTTTTGTATTTAGTATTTTGTAGATACCTTGTGTGATCCATGATGGATTTGTATCTACTTCAATTGTATTTTCTTTCTGTAAAGTGAATTAATGTGTGGGATTTACAGTAGTCCTACATACTAGTAATGCCAAAGCAGTTCTTAGAGTTATGCTTTGTCTATTTGGAATAGTGAGGGAACACATTTAAATTGGGTCTGTACAATAATTGAGATATATTGATAAGTGATGATGTTTTTGTTGGGATTTTGTAATTGCATTAGGGTAGGAGGGAAAGCTGTGAATTCTAGGAAACTAATTGGCAAGAAAATGAATATATTCCCTAGGTCTCTTTTCTTCCTGTTTAGGTTTGCAAGACTTGCTGCCAATACCTTCATCAGTCAGGGAGTTCCAGTTTATCTATTCTCTGATATAATACCAACTCCATTTGTGGTAGGTTTTTCTATTATATCATTTTATCTACTTATTCTGCTTTAAATATACTCAAATTCTGTCAGATACCTTGCATTACTTAAATTAAAGATAACTACACAACCTAGTTCTTAGTTTTTAAGCTCTTCCTGCAGAGAGTTTTGTACTTACTTAGCTATGTATAGTTTACAACATCCATAGCAAAAGAAGGGAGAATATGGAATGTCAGCAGATTGCTGTGGTCTCTGAAGTCTGAAACATACTCACATGTGGCTGGATTTTTACCTTTGGTTTTTTTTTGAGGGGAGGAGGGGCAAGGGCAGGTATTGAATCCAAAATAGCAAGTTGTTGGAGTGCAGTGATGTTTTGCCAGAAGGATTGTTGGATTGTGTCCACGATGCCCCCATCAGAACACCAGGTGTCTCCAGAGCAATACAGAAAAGCCCTGCTCTTGGCCCTTGTACTAAAAGCAATAATTTCTCCCTATACCAGTTGCTCCAGTAAGCATTGCAAACAGAATACAGTGGTATAAAGACTTTATACGTAGCATTCTTACGCTGATACAATTTTTTGTAGATTTAGGGTCAAATTCTTCATAGTGCAGCTTAAAGTGGTGTTGCAAGAACTGCAGTTGATTGCATTTCACTATTAAATAAAGAGCCAGGAGTAAATACAAATTGGACCTGGGTTCATGAATAATGCTTTCTAATTCACTCCATCTGTTTTGAGCTAATTTATAAGAGCTCTCTCCGAAATAGTTCTCTTCTGAACCCTGATGGAGTAGTTGCTCCCCAGGCTGCTCCCAAAAGACATTGTAGATGAGACTGCTTGAGCTGCAGTTCTCTGTCCCATGCTGACTTGTGTCATTACCCCAACAGACTTGGCACCCTCTAAGGCCTCGGGTACCTCAAGTCATTCTAGAAGGAAGCCAGATGGAAGCCTGCATCTGGCTTCCTTCTAGAAATACAAAGCATCTGGAACACATTAATAACATATAAATGGAAAAATGCGCAAGAGAAAAACAAGGGCTAAAGTTGTGCCACATGGAGTCTAGTAGAGCAAGTACTATTTAGCTTCTGCTTTAGGGAGTCGATGTGTAGGAATCATATCCTGACTTTCTTTTCATTCAGTAGGATGAAGTATTATATATGCATGAGAACAAATAATATGTAATATGTTGCACATTCTACTTCAAGTAACTTTCTGTTGTTACAGCCATACACAGTAACTCACCTGAAGCTTTGTGCTGGAATTATGGTTACTGCTTCCCATAATCCAAAACAAGACAATGGTTACAAGGTATTCTAATGTGATCTATTTTCTGGCTCTTTTTTTTTTTTTTTCCATGTAGAGAAACTAATGCAATTGTATATAGTTCCTATCATGGTATAGACTAAATTAATTACTAGTCTCTCTATCTCTTCTATGTATTTACAGCTAGTATCATGTTAAACTAATAATATAATTAAAATATTTGCTCTAGAAAGCAGGATGCCATTGTAATCTGCTATCCACTGAAAAAACCACAGCTGAATGGCCTGTGCAATAGTCATTCAGCAGCTGGGCAGTCATATACAGACTGTTTCCAGAATACAAAAATGGAAGTTTTCTCAGTGAATGACTGGGCCTTGTTTTGTGTTACATTATGGATCTTGATATGTTTTGATAAAATTAAACTGCTTTTTTTAAAATAGAATAAAAATGAGATGTGAGAACAATATGAACAGAATAATTTGGGTATACCTAAGCCTAATTTGCTGTAATACTCTAGTGAATTTACTGCACCTTAGCCAACAAAAAAACATAACAAAACTATCTTACAAGATTAGTGATCAAATACTCACCTATTTTTTATTTAGGTTTACTGGGAAAACGGTGCTCAGATCATTTCCCCTCATGACAAAGGAATTTCTCAGGCTATTGAGGAGAGCCAAGAACCGTGGCCTCAGGCTTGGGATGACAAACTGATTGAGAGCAGCCCTCTACTTCATGATCCATATGCCATGGTCAATAAGGAGTATTTCAAAGACATACAGAAACAGTGCTTTTACAGGTGACTGGTGTTAATTCCTTTAAGAATACAGGATATTCTGTCTCATATGTTAGCAGGGCAGTTTAAATTGATGGAAGTGAGGGTGGCAACAATCCTGCTGTGACCCAGTTCTGCCTGTGCCTTTTTGTCATCTTTTGGGGTTGCATTGGCAGCTGTGTGGTGGTGTAGTAAACCAGCTCATAAAGCTGTTCTGACAGAAGTCTAACCCAGCAAAGTAAGCAAATTTCTGATGATATTTCCCTGTATTTTCATGGCCATGCATCAGCCAAGTGTCACAGCAAGACTGGGGCTGATGGAGGTGAGCTGGCATAGACAGCCCAGCAGCCTTAAAACAAGATTCTCAGAGAGATGGTGAACCAGGTTGTTAAGCCAGTTCTGGATGAAGAAGGTCTTGCTCTGTCATTCCAGCCTTGCTTGTGCTCCTGGTAGCCTTGGGTGCCTTACAACAGCCTGCTCCTATCACTTGCTCAGTAAAATCTTTACTCAGCAAAATGAAGTGGATGTTTCTCTTGGTGATTAACAGTTAGAATTGATTTAAGTAGTGGATGAGTATCAACCTTTTAGATCTGCTTATTTTATGTAGAAATTTTAACCACCAGTAACCATGTTCTTACTCCTGCTAAAAACAGGAGTTACTAGAAAGCTGGGACTATTACACTGCTTTTTCAGAATTGGAATCAAGCGTCTCCTTAGGAGTTTGCATGATTTTAGGTATGCCCAACGCTTTTTACTTCCTAAAAATGAGTGTGCTCAAATTGAGCAGGCTGCTGTTGACTCACTGTGTTCACAGCCTTTGGGGGTGGTTTAAATGCTAGAGTTGAGGATGAAGAGTCTCTTTAGTCAGTTGTATTTGTTTTTCACTCACCTTCTTTGTGATGTGTAGAGTGTACTGTCTTTCTTACTCCAGATTTGCACATAGGATATTGCATTTGCACTAGGATATTGGATGCCAAGAGTGACTCATATGGTTGAAAAGTTAGGCTAAGCCAATTTTCAAGGCATTGCTTTTAAAATCTGACCTCCTTTAATTCATAATTTTAACAGTGATACAGAATACTGACTTGTATCTGGTTCTAAACATAGTCAGTTTTGTGCAGAAACAGTCTTCCATGTCCAAGTTTACTGTTAACCTGTTCTATTTCAGGAATATAAACAAGGAAACAAACCTGAAATTTGTTCATACTTCTGTGCATGGCGTAGGACATAAATTTGTGCAGTTGGCATTCAAGGCATTTGACCTTAGCCCTCCTTTTGCTGTTCCGGAGCAGAAAGATCCTGATCCAGACTTTCCCACAGTGAAGTATCCAAATCCTGAAGAAGGCAAAGGTGTTCTGGTAAATAATGTTTTTTTCTTTAATAGTTGTGATAGCTTTCAGTGTTTTCCTTTTTGCCAGAAGGCACAGCTGTAGATATTGGTGGAAGGTCTATTTTTAATCTGTTTCATAGCCTTACATTTTGTGAAGAGTTAGCTGCTATCCTTTCATTGACATAACCCTCTTTGAGCCAGTCAGGTAGTAATTAGCTATAACTTTCTAACTTTCAACTATTTTGTTCTGTGCTCTAACAGAATGGGCAGGATCTGCACATGGGACAAAGTGATAATTAATTTAAAAAAATAATTAACAATAATAAAAATCTTCTCATTAATTTTTGGAAGGTTTCTATTCTTTTGTTCTGACACAACACCAGGAGGGGGCAGGAGAAGTCCTGACATGTGGTTAGAGTTTCTGCTACTATTTCTGTTACACTTTGTTATTGAAGGATGCCATTAAATCTAGGTAGCTTTTGAGTTGGGCTACAGAAGTGGAATGATGTAGGTAAAGTTAAATGTCCTGACTGTTTTTCTGCTGCCAGGTTTTTGGATTTTTTGAGAGACACATAATGATTTTGGGTGTTTGAGATCAAATAAATTGGGAAAATTACTTAAAAACGATAAAGAAAGTGAAAATATTATTTGGGAATATTAACGCTCATCTGGTCCTGCTTGCCACATTTCCAGACATTGTCTTTTGCTTTGGCTGAAAAAGATGGGGCAAGAATCATTTTAGCAAATGATCCTGATGCTGATCGACTGGCAGTGGCAGAGAAACAAGAGAGGTATGGTAATAAAGTAATGCAAACCATTGACATTTTTTACTTCTAAGGTTAGGCTCATTTGGAGAATACTTGCTACTTGTGTTGCAGAGGAAGAATAGTCACAGTAATCATTTTTTGGATTGAAAACACACAGAAATTTGAGAAGCCTGTATGAAGCAGACCACAATAGGGGCAGGATATGAAATAATGATCAATATTAGACAGTGTACAGAAGCCTGAATAAATAGTTGACACTTGCTGTAGTTTAGGCATGCACAGAAGCATTTGAATTGTTGTTATTGTGCTATACCTTTTCAAAGGTAGGTTTTCAGTTAGATTTTTTTCACACGTGACTGACATTTTTTCTTTCTAGGTTTATTGGATTCAGGAGAATCTGTACAGTTCCCTGATAACCTCTTGTTCTTTAGTATGAATGTCTTCTTTCTCAAATCCTGTTAAACCAAACATTTTACTAATCATTAGATGATTTGTGCTTCTCTTGCTCAGTTTCCCACTTCTTTACATAATGTTACATATTTGCATTTTACCTTAGAGTTTTTCACAGTTCGGTACTTCTCGGTGTAGTCATTTGTACTCTCCCCTTCAAGAACCACCCATAGGTGCATTATTTATCTTTGCTCACCCAGCCAAAGAAGGGGAGTCACAAAAAGTAAACTTGCTCAATCAGGGGCTTACCATAAATTGTGCATATTTGTGAAATGCAACCCATAGTTCTGACTCAATATGGCTGTCCCCTTATTTCATGCCCTCTGATATCCTGTACTTCTACAATTGTTTACATTTCTGTATTGTGGTTTTATCTGATTAATAAAAGAAAGCTCAAGTTCAAGCACTTGGTATCATATCTACAAGTAGTAGTGTTTCTCCTTGATAAAGCAGAAAGTAATCTGAGGAGTTATAAACTATAAATCCTTAGTAAAAATAAGTTTCAAGGTTTTCAGCTTAGAGAGGAGCAGAAAAAAAATCTGCTGCTGGGCCAGCATATATGAATTCTCTGTGCATGAGAGCCAGAAGAGGAATGTAAAATTATGGCAACAGTCTTTGGTACCCAGGGGGTGATATGGGCAGATGCTGGATGTGCTCAGTGTTTGTGGATGAATTAAATAGTTGAATCTGTATCAGTCAGACAAATTTCAAAAGTCCAGTAAAAGGAGACAGTACAAATACCCATTTTGCTCAACAGATAACCAAAAAAGCTAAAGTAATAGCTTTAAAAGTGGCAGTATTTTCTTTGGGGTTTTGGGGTGCTTTTAAATTCATTACCCTCACAGCATGACCTAAGGAGGTTTCTCTGCCTTTGGAAGAGGAATGGTCTTTTGTGGACGCTCTGCAGTATGTTGGACAGTGTTAGTTGCAAGGTTCATATTTCAGTGGTTTTGGTCTGTGCCAGCCTCAGTTGGCAATTCAGCATTGAGAAAAAGGTATAAAAAGTTTCAGATTATGCTAGTTATGATGGGTTAAAACAAGAATGCAAAGTCACTCATGCTTTTTGTCTGAAAACTTTGAGCTATCAGAAGCTTGAAGAGGGGTGTTGGTTTATTGTATCCATTACCAGTGAGAGCGTGGTGCTCTCATTCTGCTACCTCTGCACTCGTTGTTTAGCCAGTCTTAGTTGTGTCCTAACTTCCTGTCCTGTGTTTTCCCAGACTTCTGCCATAGCTTTTCATACACTAATCAGATATTAATATAGGCTTCTACAGTATCTGTACTTCTTCTTTGACAGAACCTCCTGCTAGAGCACACTCTCTCAGCACTCTTACACTAAGTTGCCGCTGTGCATTGCTTTGTGCCTGTTGGCATCAATAAATGCAGGAGACTGAGTCTGCTTCTCTTTCACAACAGGTACTGTTTCTGTAGGTCTTGATTTTGTCAGTCTGGAAGTGTCTCTGTCCCCTTTTGTGACTGGGAATTTTTTTGACAATTTTGACATTTGTCTTTCTTTTTTTTCTTCATTTTTTTCCCGTTCTAGCAACATATCAATATTAATACTTTTACCCATTTAAGATTTTTTTTCAATCTTCCCAATGACTGATTGATGTATTTGTGATGAAATTAAAAGTATTTGTCACTAGGTCAACTAAAAATACTGATTATTTGAGAACTGTATTTTTGTGTCTCTGTGCTTGTCTTAATCACTGAGTTTATAATCTGTATGCTGAACATTTTTGTTTTACTTACAATATGTTGGAAATATCACTGTTTCATCTTTGGATAACTGCAAAAGCTTATGTGTATGATGGAGAAGAAAGGTAACAGTTTCAGAATGCTTTGGGGGAGGAATTTTTTGTTTGTTCATTATGAACACGTGATACCTTGTTAATGTTACTTGGAATTCCGAGGCAGTGGTTTATTTGTTAATACTCATTTATAGAAGAACCAATAGATTATTTTTCCCCTGTATTATCCTTTGATTTCATGTACTTTCTAATTTTTTTTGCCTCCAGTGGTGAATGGAAAGTATTTTCTGGAAATGAACTAGGAGCTCTTTTAGGCTGGTGGATCTTCACTTGCTGGAAAAATAACAGTAGAGATACTCGTGCCATTAAAGATGTCTACATGTTATCCAGTACTGTTTCTTCCAAAATCTTGAGAGCAATTGCACTAAAGGAAGGTTTTCACTTCGAGGTAAGTGTTACACATTATTACATGTTCTTTTAGTATCTTTCCTAGAAAGTGTCATATGTTCGTAAAACACTGCTTTTCTTTTTAATGCCTTTGATTTCTCCTCACTGCTGTAGGAAACTCTGACAGGTTTCAAGTGGATGGGCAACCGTGCCAAACAGCTCATGGACCAGGGGAAGGCTGTTCTTTTTGCATTTGAGGAGGCTATAGGTAAGAGACAGAATGTTATGTTTTCATATCTTGCAAAACAGTGAAAATAGAACTACTGCAGAAAGTGACAGAACTGCAGAGAGTCACAGAATGGGTAAGGTTGGAAGGGACTGTTGGAGGTAATTTGGTGCAACCTTCCTGCTCAAGCAGGGTGTCCTAGTGTGTATTACCCAGGATTGGGCCCAGGTGGTTCTTGAATATCTCCAGAGGATATTCTCCAATTCCTCTGGGCAATCTTTGCCAGTGCTCTGTTAGCATCTCAGTAATGTAAGTAAAATGTAAAAAAAGAAAGTAAAAATGGCAACGTAAGGGCATCCTGAATACAATGGGTGTATTTCCAGGGAGTAACAGATAATTATCTAGTTGGCTAATTGATACTAGTATCAATTGATACTTTGTATCTCTGCTTAGCACAAAGTTTGTGAGCTAGGAGTATATATCTACAGTAGCATGGCTATGCAGATTTGGACCGCAAATTCTACATAAACTATTTAAAAATAAAAAGAAACAAACACATTTTTCAGACTTGGAGTTGAGTTTTTTTACCTGACAGATTTAAGCTCAGTGTAAATGAGAATAAAATAAAGTAAAAACTACTCCAAATTACATTTGTAAACTGGAAAGCCATGGTTGAAAGCCACAAATGAAAGTTATGAATTCATGAGGCGGAAATTATAAAACTGTAATACTATTTAAGTATCTCAATACCTGAAAAACAGAGAAAATGTGGCTAATTTCACACATAATTATCAGTTTTACCTTACACTACCGTATAAGGTAATCACATTTGAGACAGTGCTATGCTTGCATTGTTCCTGCAGTGTGGCATTTCTCTTTCTAGAAAGCCCCATAAGGCCCTGAGAGCATGTGGCACTGATATGATGCAAATCTGTGTCTTGAAATTCCATTAAATACCTTGCTTATTAAAATTAACACGGATTAGAAGACACATTTTTTCTACTTTTAGTTTGATTCTAAAACGTCTGTATTATGGTAATGTACATTTCTCCTTTCAAAGATGTTTGTCTAACCTTCCCTCCCCTTCCCATTTCCTGTTAAAAATGTGTCAAATTATATCTACTATTCCTTGTTTAGGGTATATGTGCTGTCCTGCTGTTCTGGATAAAGATGGTGTCAGTGCTGCTGTTATAACTGCAGAGATGGCCAGCTTTTTGGCAACCAGGAATTTGTCTCTGTCTCAGCAGCTGAAAGCTGTCTATGATGAGTGAGTTCAATATTAATTTTTTATTTTTCAGGTTTTCTCAATTTCACATACTGGGGTTAATAGGGACTCAATAGCAACCTATAGTTTATAAAGAAATAAAATGTGGATTATTATACTATTAAGACAATTCTGTGCTAATAGTAATCTTACAGAAAGTGTTCCTGCCTTATGACTTTGTTTTGTGTTAAGGTATTTTAAATATAATAATAACTACCTTACTAATTCTCTATTGATAATGAGATCTTTGTGGTGTTTTTCTTCACTTGTCTGAAAGGTTTTTTCCTTTTGGGAAGTTCTGCACTTGGGTACTTTTACAGAAGATTGGGCAGGTTTTTGGCCAGCTGTATTGCTGACCTGTAGAGATTATAATGCTTCTTGCTGCTTAAATGAGCCAGACACTCAAAAATTTTGATGGCAGAATGGGTCTAAGTAGCTCTGGCTTATTTATGCTATACATAGAAGCCAGCTTGCTTCTCTCCTTGCGGGGGTGCTTATGATTAAATTAATTCTAGTTGGCTCTAAAGTTAGGCTTTTTATTGTATTACTTTGTCTTTTTTTTTGATAGATTATTGTTGTTGAGTTTGGTTGTCCTTTTCTTTTTCTGCTCCTGATTAATGAGATTTGAGCTGATTATGCAGAAATGCTGTGACTGGCCATTACTCTTGGCTATATACAGCTGGGTATCCCTCTGAGAGCTTTTAATATGAGGCACTACTTTTCCTTTTGTTCTTTTTTAATGGGTTCAAAGAAATCAACAGCAA
Organism: Leptocoma aspasia; assembly: GCA_013399835.1. Lineage (NCBI taxonomy): Eukaryota > Metazoa > Chordata > Aves > Passeriformes > Nectariniidae > Leptocoma > Leptocoma aspasia. Next base: position 10,376 of record VXAX01004232.1, on the reverse strand, counting down.
AGATGAATATTGGATTTCGTGAGGCAGGGAGTGGTTTTTGTGGAGGTTTTGGGTTGTTTGTTTTAAAGGAGGGAGCAGCACAGGCTGTTTGATACTCTCCAGCTCTCCATGTCTCGTAGATACTAATAAGGGAGTGTGGGATCTGCAGAGACTCATGGAAAACTCCAGCCTTTGTGCTGCTTGCTTTGCCACTCCTGAGTTCTCATTTGTGTGCAGCAGTAGCCATGCTTGTTTCATTGTCTCTTTAGGAAGGAATCAAGGGGCAAAGACTTGCTTACAATGCATAGATAAATTATGTGATATAAAAGCATGAAAGAGGAATTCATACCTAGAGTGGCAAATACAGCATCTGATGTGAGAATTCCCTTAAATGCTACTAGCTGGAAGTACATATTCAAAAACTGAATATTCAACCTCTGGCTTGAGGCTTTATTATTATTATTTTTAATTACTAGTACAGTAAACACCTGCTTCAGGTTGATCTCAATATTTGACTGAGTGGAATTGAGCTGTGCTGCTGTGTATATAGCCACTGAAGAGGACTCAGAGCTGCTTTAGCATAAAAGCAGTCTGTAAGATGTCACTGCACATAGTCACTCTCTGGCAAAGCTACAGATAAAAGGAAGGATACAAATCTGCCCTATTAAACTGTTGTTTGATAATGAGCTTGAAGAAGGGTTCTTGTTTTGGTTTTGGGGGTTGTTTTGTATCTGATTTTTGTTTGTGGCTAATATAGAGATGCAGTTTTCTACTTCTTACTACTTTACTTTTTTGTCAGATTTGCCTTGTGAGTTACAGTTGAAGCAGAAGAAATTCTATTTTGTATTTTGGAAACGTAGAAGGGGAATCTGTCTCAAAGTAAATGCAGATCAGGAAAAGGTCCTAGTAGGATTATCACTTCTTTCAGATACAGGATAGGTTTTGTTAATTCCTTTACTGGTTTCTTAAGACTAATTTAACTGCTATTAACCTTCAAGATGTCCATTTAGGTATAAACATGACCCTATTTTAAGAAGGCATTCAGATTTCTAGTGTGAACATCCTAGTACTAATGAAGATTCTGCCCCTGAAGATTTTCACTGCCATCAAGGATGTTTATCAAGTCTTGATCTGTAGCAAGAGCTCACTTTAGCAACCAGTCCAGGCTTGTATGTTTTTCAACAACATGATATTTTGAAAAGTCAATGTTACCAGGTTGTTTGTCTTTGATGCATCACATTACCTGGCAGCAAACAGGTGGGGTAGAGAGACAATGTTCAGAACAGTTTGGTTTAGTAAAAACACTTTAATGGAAGAGTAGAAACACTTCAATGCAATGTGATTGGAAAAAGCAGTCTAGAATTTGTTTTACTTAGAAAAGGTCATCTGGAATCCACTCCAAGAAACTATTAAATGTAATCCCTTCCTGTGGTGGCTAGAGCACTTCAAGGCAATAATTGTATCTTCTTCTCTTCTGGTGTTGCTGTAAACTTTCTCGGTTTTTGTCATTAAAAATAAAAGGCATTTACACAGAAGTTTATTTAAAGTATGTAAAATGGAATAATTAAGTGGTTTAGACCTTTTTATAATTTTAAGGGCAAGAACTGATGCTTCAGTTAGGTGAGCATGAGTACAGTGTTGCTTTTTGGAAGGTTGTGTAATGTGTGTGGTGTACAACTCTTAGAACATTGTTTCTGGGATTCACTAATATTGCGTCTTCGCAGATACGGCTTCCATATTACCAAAGCTTCGTATTTCATCTGCCATGATCCTAAAGTTATTCAACAGCTTTTTGACAACCTTAGAAATTTTGATGGAAAAAACACATACCCAAAGTCTTGTGGTAGATTTAAAGTTTCTGGAATAAGGGATCTAACTACTGGGTATGACAGCAGCCAGCCAGATCAAAAGGCTGTAAGTATCTTTCTAAATTACATGTAAATCATATGTGATGTATATACACATACATAAAATATTCTGTGGAGAAACACTAAACATATTTACATACTGAGTCATAAAATAAGTTACATTGGTGACAATTGTTTTGCCTTGGTGAGAGGAAGTGAAGCCAAGGGGGTGTTGGGTTTTTTGTTAGGGTTTGTGGTGTGTTTTTCTCTCCAAGATGAGAGTTTGTAAAGGGTGGTAGGAGGATCTTGCTGCCTTGCTACAGCAATTGCATTGTTTTCTTGTGAGTGAAAGTTAAACTATCTATTAAGATGTGGCTTTGGATTCTATATTTTTCCACAATCTCTATTTCCTTTCCTCCTGGGAAATGCCGTGACAGCTCAGCTTCTGTTAGCAGTAAAATAATTGTCTAGATTTGAAATGAGCTGCCTAGCAATGATGCGGTTCTACCAGATTGCAGGTCTCAAGACCACAATATTGAAGTAAACAGAACTGAACTATGATTTTAGCTGATGCTTTTGTCATACTATCTAACATCAAGTGATGTGTTTATATATAGTCTCTTTCCCAGTTAAAAAAAAAATATTCTTAATATTTCTAGATACTTCCTACTAGTAAAAGCAGCCAAATGATAACATTCACTTTTGCTAATGGAGGAGTGGCCACAATGAGAACCAGTGGGACAGAACCAAAGATCAAATACTATTCTGAACTTTGTGCACCCCCTGGAAACAGGTACTGTCACTTACAGAAGTACATTTGTTGCAATAGAGTCTGTGTGGCTTTTTGGTATTGTTTTAGTGAAATAAGAGCTCTCCATGATCAAATAATATTACTAAAGTCATTTTAGTGAATTCTTTTGTATAAAGCATCAACTCTGCAAAATTTGTTGACACATTCTTGTCACTGAAATTTCTCTGAATTCAGTTTTACATTCAGTGAAAACATTATCAGGGAAAACATTCTGCCTTAAATAAATGCAAATATTTTCACCCCTTTTTTACATACATAGTTGCTTTAAAATTATTTAACCAAATATAAAATGATCTAATATATTTCAAACCCTTTTATGTTTAGTAATTATATGCTTAACTAGTAGCCTTGGAAATCATACAATCTTAAAGATAAATAATTAACTTATAATGAAAGTAACACTTTTTCACAGGTGAAAAGTCATCTAAGAATACTGCTACAAGTATAAAAATTACACTTCTAATCACTTACATTTAGTAACAGAAGATCTTCTGAAGTAAAATTGGCCATTCTACTTTAGATTATATTGTGGGGTTATGTTTCTTCAGAGTCTTCATGCATATCAGTTGAAAGTAAACATCAGTGCATTGCCATAAGAAATCAACACGTCTAGCATTAATAAAAAATGTTTGTCTAAAGCAATGCAACAGATTTAAAAATTCCTCATACTAAAAATATACATTTTATCTTTTCCATTGTTTCACTGTTTTCTGTGTTTGTGTGATTTTCATTTTCCAGTGACGTTGAACAGCTGAAGAAGGAACTAGATGAATTGGTCAACGCTCTTGAAAAACACTTCTTTCAACCAGAAAAAAACAAACTTCAACGAAAAACTGAGTAAAATAGCAAAATTACTACCTTGATTTGCTTTTGCAGTAAGTGCATTATTTAAGGTGTTTTAGGACCAAACATCTGAGAACTCTGACTACAAAGACTTCTGCTTTTAAGATTTATTTTGGGTACTCTTGGCTCTAGTATCGTATTTTGGAAGCAAAGTACCTTTACCTTTACCGGACCAAAAAAACCCAGTCAGTTGAACTTAGTTTTTATGAACTAAAAGTTGACTGCAAATGTATTTCAATCAAAACTTGTTTTAATTAAATATAAGTAATGTTCTGATATCTGAAACAGCCTGTTTTGTGGTGACTTACTTCTTTTGTGTGCATATAATCAGATGACTCTATGCAACTTTGTCTAGGTTTAGATTTGCAAAGCAATTTCTTCTGTTAACAGGAAGTATTTAAAGCCTGTGGTGAGACTTTGACACACTTTGGGCAGATGATTCAGAAGTAGTGATCTTTCTTAGGGATTTTGGCCCAAATAAGCAAGAAACTCAACTTTGTTGAATATCTATTTGCTATGGGACTATATATCATATTCCAGGCTAGGGATACAAAGTGTACTAAACTGTCTTTGAATACCATGAACCCATTAAGATGGTATATCTACATACAGCACCTTTTTGTTGCCTCACTGAACTAAGCATAATTAGCTCAATGCATGGGCTAGTTTTGGAGCCTCTCACACTGTTTGCTGCCATGACTTGGTGCATAACTCTGCATGTCTAATTTAAAGCAGAAGTTTCCATTTCATTGCATGCTCTTCTCTGTGCTTACAAAACCTGAGAGGGTTTTCTTGGCACTTGCCAATTGACTTTAATATGGGGGTTTTCTGTGTTTTCAGTATTTACTTTGGATATCAGTGTAACAGTAATAGTCACAAACATAGCTACGTACTTCTTATAAATGCAAAACTTCTAAGCTTGATTATCTTCCCAGAATTCAAGTGCCCTGTGCTTGTTATTTTCAGTGCAAGTTGAAGATTGCAGCAGTTGTGCAGCTGGGTACAGAGAGGCAGCCCTGTGGGGGTGGAAGGAGAGGAAGTTTTACACAGTCTGATGTACCACTGCAGATCATGTGCAGTCCTGTGGTGAGAGGCCTCAGAAGTGAGTCTGGGGGTGCTTCAGGGATCTTTGGTGGTTTATGACACCTTCTAAAACATGACAGCTGCGCCTCAAGTCAGCCTAGTTGAGTAAATTATGCCCCATCAGAAGGAATTAATACCTTCAAGCCTCCGTGTGAATGTCCCAGTACTTTTCCGGAGGGAAGTTTTCATGCCTGAGGCAGTTGTGTAAGGGGGACATTGGCATGATAAAAAGCACTATCCCACCACTCAGGATCTGCTTCTTACTGGCTTCCTCCTTGCTTGAAGGCACAGACAGAGGAATGGTTCTTCAGGAGGCAGGCTGAGGCAGTGCCTTCAATTAGAGCATGGATGAGCTACAGCCAGGGCTGGAGAAATTTTGTGGGTCTGCAAAAGCCTGCAGCCTTGGGCTTCAACAGGGGAGGTGATTCTCTCCCTCCACTCTGCTCATGTGAAACCCCACTTGGAGTGCTCCATCCCAGCACAAGAACAACGAGAAGCTGTTAGAGTAGGTCCAGAGGAAGGTCATGAAAACAGTCAGAGGGTTAGAATACCTGTGCTGAGAAAAAAGGCTGAGAGAGCTGGGGTTGCTCAGCCTGTAGAAGAGGCTATGAAGTCTTTCAATATACAAAGGGTGCTTATGAGAAACACACTTTTTACCAGGGACTGTAGTGACAGGAAAAGGGGAAACAGTTTTAAAGTGAAAGAGGATAGATTTAATTGGATACAAGGAAAGATTTTTTTATACTGATGGGGGTGAGAGACGGGAACACGTTGCCCAGCAAAGCTGTTGGATGCCTGAAAGTGTTCAAGGCCAGGTTAGATGCAGCTTTGAGCAATCTGAGCTGGTGGAAGGTGTCCCTGCTTCATGTAAGGAAGTCAAACTAGGTGATTTTTAAAGATGACCTTCAGACCCGAAACCATTCTATCATTCCTTTTACTTTCATTTTTATTCAGAGGGCTCGCATTTCTTTTGGTACAGAAGATGATAAAGGATGCTTTACTGAATTCATAGGGAAGGCCTAAAGACAGGGGATTACAGGTCTTGAATTTTTTAATGTATTAATATCTCCACAGGCTAGGGAAGCATATTTTGCATGTGCTTTTATATGCCAATCCAAATCCAAGGATTTGGATTTTGCTAATGTTAGAAGTCTGGAAGTGAGACCTGCAGTGCACTCATGTATACTGAAACATCCTTAGGATGCCTTTAGAGCAACCTCAGAAACAGTACAGACAGAGGATGATGACCTAATCTTCATCATTTTGTCTTCCTAAGGTCAAGGAATTTACTTGCTCTGTTCCTTTCTCTATTCCAGACGGAAGTTCACAACTTCAGGGCGGGGGTGCAACAAAAAAATAGCCAAACCCACAGTGGTTTATCAAGCTGCTTGAGCAATTACAACAAACTACAAAATTACAAGAGAAAACTTGATATTGCTCAAGTCTTTACTAACCTTGTCTTGCATCAGAGAAAGAGGATCTAGAACTGAAATAAAGAATCAAAACAAAGGCAGCAAGAGTACAGCAAAGAGAGAATTGCAAAGAGAGTATTGCAAGTCAGAACGGGTGTTAAGCTACAGTTTCTTCAGAGCTGCTCTAATTATTCCACTAAAGTGTTGTGTAAGGTAATGAAGCCTACTTAGACATTATTAGTCCCAAGATAGATATTAAAACACAGACAAATGTAATTTGTAAAAAAGCAGCCTTGAACTGGGAGCAGGTGCAACAGTATTTTATCCAGAAACAGGAATTGCCATGATTGGAATAAAGAGTGCTTGCAGCCAGGACTGAACTCAAGTGTAAGGGAATTATTGGCTATTTCTAGAGAAAGACACATCCCTACATAACCAAAAACATGTAAAGTGAGCCTGTTTTTTTATAACAGAAAACACAATTCCAGTGACAGTTGTAAACATTGATCCTATAGGGGCTGAGGCCTATGGGGCTAGAGGGAAAGACTGAGAAGAATTAGCATAGTACTCAAAACTCTGCCAAAATAAAACCCAAAAACAGTAGTGCTTTAAGAGTAGACCAGTGGACTTCACTTGAAGGTTATTAGTTTTTTTACAAGTCCCAATATCATAAAATTTACTGAATAAATTAAAATTCAGGGATGGATTGAAACCAGTTTGGCTGGAAGGAAGTAAATACATTTCATCTTCCTTACAGGCTATGAACTTAGTCCATGGCATATTATGTAAAAGTATTGTTATGATAGTCAAGTATTGAGCTGTAGAAGGATTTATTTGATAAACAACAATAAATCGTGCAAGGATAACTGGAATTCATTCTAAAAGAAGATCTATTATATAAGCAATTTTCATGTTATACAAGTGTGGGCTTAAATATGTAACTGATTCACCTACAAAGTTTCTGTAAATAAAGTTTTTCTCCTTGCTAATCCTTTTAAAAATTCCAGTGGTCATGGGTTTTATTATAACACACATCAACAAGCAAATCTTATGTCCTTGATTAACAATCACTGTGAATAGCAACATAAAAATGGTATTAAATTAACAGTTTTTAACCACCAACATAAGTATTAACAAGTTTGGGGATTTTTAGGATTCTGATGCTGAAGACATCTGGATGCCATACGTACATACATCTAATTATTTGTAAATAAAAATAATCACCAATAAAACAGCTTTCTCTCTCTAAGTACAAAACTAATCAAAAGGAATTAAGCTGAATTGCTTTCCTTCCGAGTACATTTTTGCACTATATAAGATATACATTCATCATGGTTAGTATTTCTGATCAACTTCCAAGTAGAAGCCAACATCACTCTGCTGTATAGCAATTGCCAGGTAACTGAAATGAGGTCATGCACCATCAGAACATTGTGAATAATGGGATGAGCCTATTAAACTCTCCAATTATATCCGAACACCCACCAAAATAAACTGTAATATAGATGATTGCATAGAAACAGCAGCTTCCAAACAAAAGGAAAAGCTTAAAATACTCACATAAACACTGGTAAGTAATTTTCAAATGTATGTATGGGAATGAAAGAGGGGGGATTAATCGTGACATCTGAAATGCACAAAAATACAGAGACAGCAGCAGGCAGGATCTGTAACAGCAGCTCAACTCCTTGACTACTCATCAGTGATAATAGAAAGCCTCTTGTCTACAAAGATAATCACTAATTAATGTCACTGGCATGTATTCCTGCAGCATATGCAGTAGGTAAATGTGCTATAATAAGTTACGTAAATTTTGTTTATGAATTGAGACTATATATAAATAGCATCTGGAGATACAATGTCATTGGATAAGAATGTAGGACTTCATCCAGAGCTCCTTTAGTCAAAGCACTGCAAAACATTTAGTAACATCCCTTAATAATGTACTAAACAAATTTACATGACAGAAGTCACAAAAGAAGACTTTTATATACTAAGAATAGAAAATCATCGTTATGGGTAACATAGAGGGAAAAGCACAGAAGCTTACAAGGCAACTGAAACACAATATAGCCTGCATTCCAGTTCACAATCCAAAAACATTACTGCTCAAGCTGCTGCCCACTATGGAGCAACTTGAACTCTGAAAGCATTTCGGGTGGAAACTTCCTGTTTGCCTCATGGTCCTTCAAAGGTACAGCACCAAGTTCTGCCCTCGTTCATGGCCTGGCACATTCAGCCTACATTTATATTGATCTACAATCCTACCCCAGCTGGGACCAAATGAGTGGATACCTCTGGTCCTTAACCTACGAAAGAAGCTTCATTACCCACATGTTCTGACAGAGTGCTTCATACAAGCCTGTATATTCAGGTTCTGTACAAGAGGCAGTAGTAGGGTTTTCCTTGCTTTTTTAGAACATGACTGGACAAAGAGAAAATGGTTAAACTGGTGTTATTTTTACATCATGTTTGCAGCATCTGGAAAGCACAGCTTGATTTTCCTCCCCAGTCTGAAGAAGTTAATGTGGTGGTATATATTTTCATTAGTAGGCTGCTGTAAAGAAAATCTAACCTGTGAAGGAAAAAAGAGCAGAGATCTACTCTTTCAGAAAATAGAAAATTATTAGAAAGTCTGGTGCTCATAGCTTTCATGTGAATACTGGGATCCCAGTCCCTGGAACACATAAAAGTGTTTCATTTTTAAGGACTGGAACATAAAACCCTCATTGTGGTTCTTTTTTTTGCCCCTACTTAAGTAACAGTTTCATCAGGAAGCAGGGAAGGAATGCTGTCCAAAGTAGCCTGAAAGGTGATCATTAGGTAACATTCACTGCAGGCAGGCTGAACATTCTGAGGCTGATTTCTTTCCCAGTATCAAAGAGGAGAAAGAAGAAAGTATTTCTAATTGTGATGTTCTAGTATTGACTTCTGTTGTTGTTCAAGGATTTTCCAAGAAGCAAGAAATAGTCTTGTAGGACCCTTACCTGTTTCATTACATTTTTTGAAAGGCAACAATGATGCAGTTAAAAAAAGTCTTTCTAAGATCATGGGCTCATAATTAGGGAATGCATGAGCCTCGGCTGAAGTGCCAGAGCTGTCTGGGTAGGAATTGCAGTTCATCTTCTGCTAGAGCATGGTTACCAGAGGCATATAATGCTCAGACAGGCTTAAAATGAGCAAAAGGGCATACTTGACTCAGGTACTGATATTGGGTAATAAGTGGAGTAAGAGCAGTGTCCTTAGCTATGATGTTTTAAAAACTGAGGCACTGATTGCAAGGAAATGGCATTCCTCTTTCCAAGGACTGTAAAGATGTCACTGAAGAGCAAAAGGCACTCGTACTCGTTCCATGTCTGAAGTGGAAGCAGCCAACCACGACCTGAGCACAGACTGGGAACAAGCTCTCTGGGTGAACCGCTAATTACATACCTCAATTCACTTACCAGGGATCCTATGGAAGTACACCTAGATGCCAAAGGTCATGGAGACACAATGCACTTTGTATCTACGTGTGTCTCTACACTTTGCAAGTAGGGGATGCACTAGGCTACCAAAATCTGACTTGTTTTTCATAATATGGGGCAACATTGTGCTTGCATTTAACAGTTTATCTGTTGCTGTGAGGGAAACAGTTTAGAAAGCTCTGATTCTATGTGCACAGGCTTAAAAGTAAGTAAATCAGTGGTCGTACTGCCAAGAAGACTTGAAATTAATTGAGTGCAAAAGTGGTTTGCACAACGGGGATGTAGGGTGCCTTAATCATCTACACGTGCAGAGACGTGTAATTAAGTCTCCGGATCCATTCATGCCTTATCATTTCCGGCAACTGGAAGACCAACCAATACCTACCCTTACAAGGACTTTATGCATATGCAAGTGTGGTTTCTTTGAGGAAGCCGTCGAGGTGACTCAGGTGAGCTCTCAAAAGGCTGCCCTGAGGCCAGGGCTGGGCTCACAGCCGAGTGGGGACCGCGTCAGAGCTCGCGAGCCGGGCTAGCTCCAGTTCTGTGAGCAAACTTCGCTCGCCACCTCAGCTGACCGCGCCATCCGCCCAGGCTCACTACCGCAAGGCGACAACGACACGTTTTCCGCGAGAAATCAGAGGCTGTGCCAGACACACAGGGCAGCGTCGCCGAAATGCTCTTCGAGAAGAACTTCGCGGGGGAGAGGACGAGGCTTCAGCTGCCCGCTGTCGCGACACGGGCGCACCCCTGTCGCCGGCTGCCCGCCGTCTCTGCCGGGCGCCCGTGCCGGGACCCGCCGCCTGTTGCTGTTTTCGCCCGTGCTGGCGAGCGGCCCGGCCCGGCCGGGTGTGCGGCGCGGCTCCCTCCTCGTCCCGGCCCGCCGGCAGGTAGGGGCGGGGCGGGCAGCGGCAGGAGCCGGCGGGCAGCGGCAGGA
>VXAX01004225.1:1346-54206 GCA_013399835.1 Leptocoma aspasia | reverse complement strand
GGGTGCGGAGCGCGCGGGGGTGCGGAGCGCGGGCGGGCCCGGGGAGACCGCGGGGCCCCTCGGCTGCCGCTCCGCAGGGAGGCCGCCGGGGCCCGGCCCTGCCGCCGGAGCTGCTGCTGTACAGCCCCTCTTGTGCTGCAGAACTGGTTTATAGACTGGATCTGACAAAATGGACTAACACCAAGCTCCTGCAGGTACTGCCCTGTGGGGCGCTCGGAAGGGTTCCGAGGCCAGGACAAGGTGCTGCTCTGCAGCGCCAGGCAGTACTGCCGTGACCGCTCTGTGCTGCTGGGATGCGTTCTGGAGAGAAAGGAATCGCATGGTGCTTGCTGCTTTGGTTTGCCACTTCTCTGTGCGTATACCGTCTGCAGAACGCAGGTGAAGCTATATGCGAGCTGCTCTAAAGACCATTTATTTGAAGTTTTCCTTTATTTTAGTCAGTTCTTCTGAACTGGCTTCTCTCTGGGAACGTTTCTAGGGTTAAAGTTTGCACGAAGAGGTGCAGATCGTTGTTTTTTCCCCTTGCAGAAGTTGCAGTTGGTAAGGTAATGAAGCGGTTTAAATGGTAAAAGCCTCTGAATGTTACAGAGGACTTAAAATTTGTGATGTGGCAAAGACTTACTTCATAGAAATTGTGTGCATTTCCTTTAAACTTGATTTCTGTCTGTTTCTGTGCTTAAGTGTTTTGCAAAATAGTTCTATCGATCAGAGTTTGACTTGCAGATTTTTTCCACTTGTGGAATGTCTTAACACTCAGATACTTACCTTTATATCTAAAACTGTGAAAACAGTTTATTTCGTTGAATTTAATCAATTCACTGCAAGTAATTGTGGACGTGCTATGGCTCTGCAGCCAACAGACGGAACAAACAGTGTTATAGACTGGTTTTTCAAGGCACAAGTTTTAGGATTTGAGATCACTGATTGCTTTGGAAGTTAACTAAGTCTCTTTGCACTCATCTGGAACAGCATCTGAATGTACTGTGCTATTTAACAGCTGTTTTTATGGTAATAAATACACGAAAACTAGGTCATGGTATTGCTTTCTATGAGCAATAATACAAGGATAGCTTTCATTATTTAAAGAGATAATAGGAAAATTATATTTTTAAAGGTCGTTTGGAGACTAGTTTGGAAGAATTAGGTTTTTCTGATGGTGGAAAAAATTTTAAGCTGATGCTAGGAGGAATATCTGAGTAGTGCATTTTGCTTTTTTAAAATTGCTTCTTCCAAGTAAGGCAGGAAAGTTTTACTTTTTTTAAAAATTATTTTAAATTATACACCTTTTTTTGTTTGTTTGTCACTGAATGTCAGAACCCTGCCAGCTATGGAAGTGGTGGGAATGCAAGTGGAATGGAATATGAGGATTGCAATTAACTTTAAATCCTTGATTGAGTGAGAGGAGAGAAAGAAGTTTAATTAGGCTGAAAGAAAGCCGGTAGTTTACATCATACCGTAAACTGTGGTCTGTCTATGCTTTCTGGCAGCATCCATTTCCATTTCACATACTGATACCTGCTGCTGTTTTAAACTGTTTTCTTGTTAACGTGGTCTCCTTGCCTTTTCTCACAAGCTAGTTTTAAAAACATGCTATTTCCTCTAATCTTTTTCCTTCAAAAGATCCACACTGTCTGACACTTCTCACTCTTCATTGTTTGCCTGCTTTTAGCAAAGCTGTCCCCGGCAAAGGGAAACAAGAGAATCTTCCAGAGGGACAAGGTTGCTCTTAGTTGCAAGCAGCGTTGTAGTGAGAATGTGAAGTGGTTCTCCAGCGGATCAGTAGGAGCAGCCAAGGAGATGGCACAGTTTGATCTGGCCAAGTGTGGGTCTGTATTCTGTGACAGCAAAGTGCCAGGTGGAGGTTATTATTATAGCAGGAGTTGAAGGTCTGTCAGGAGAGGTAGCAGGAAGTGTCTAGAGGTGAAACTTCAGGTAGCATGCCTGTTACTGTCTTTTAAGGGGCATAGTCTATAGAGGGAGCTGAAGGGGACCGTGCAGTTCCACTCAGGGTATTTGTGTTGGAAGGGGCTCTGGATAAAGAACCTGGTGTTTGCCAGCTCATGTTAGGAGCTGCTGGATTTTGAGCATCACTCTGAGACCCAGCTAAGACTCTCTTGAGAAGACAGTGTCTTAACAGTAGAGGTCAAGGTGAGCTTCAAGGTGGAAGGCTGAAACATGACTAGTGGGAATTGTGCAACCCCAGAGGCAGGGGCATGAGGTGCCTGGTAAGGGTTGAAGGGGGGAATGTTTAGGTAGTACTGTTCCCCAATGTCTTTAAGCTTACCCTGTTATGAAAAGAAAACTTTGACTACTTGCTTAGTTGCATGATCTGCTCAGAGTCGTTGGTCTGCCTCATCCTGGCGGTGGCAAATATTGCCATTTCCCATAAAATACAGAACTGGAGGGACATTGCAGATTAATATTATTAAAATGCCATGCAACGTAAGCTTTACTAGACAAAACAGGAGGAATATTATGTGCTGGTGGCTGCCTTGTCTAATGTAGAGGTGTATATTTTGGTAAGGATTATAATGAGGGATAATAATACACTGATGCAGGGCAATGAGGCATCTTCAAGTGTTCATGTACATGTATGCCAGATCTGTCAGTGCTGTAAATGTATTTGTAATAGGAGTCTCCCAGTGCAGTTACTGTAAGGTCTCCTTGTCCTCTTTTCAATGCTTTCTCTGTACCACAGTTTGTACAGTTTTGTTTGCTTTATTTCAATGGTGATGGAAAATGGATTGAAAGCAAGTAAAGGAAGCAAAGTTTTGTAAAAGGGGAGGGAGAGGTTTTGTGGTTTAAATAACTGTCTGGAAGAACTGGGTTCAGTCAAGGGAAACTAATGCCAAGTGCTTGGAAATTTGTGTCCTTAGTTGTAATCATGGATAAGATCTTGTCTATCTTGTAATTTGATAGTGCTCAGGGAAAAGTGAATGAGCATATTTCCTATATTGAATAGGGCTGAGATTCATGAGAAATATACTAGATGCTCTGTTGTAAGGTGTACAGAGAAGTCTATGTGATGCTACCTCTCTACTTTTTTCTTTTTCTTCCAGGCTTCTCAGTGAAAAAAATACTACTTTTATCCATTGTAGGTCCATTCACTAATAGTGTTTTCCCTTCTCAGGGAGCCATGTTTTATTCTTTACCTTTAATAAAGATCTGGCAGCAGGTAGGGAAGAAGAGCCTTCAGTTCTTCTATATCATAGTCCATGTGCAAATTCTGCAAAATGGAGAGTGGGCACGAGGAAATTGTATTAAGATGGTACAGGAAAAGAGGAGTTGGACTGGGGGAGTGGGAGAGGTGAGAAATACAGATGGAAAGTCATTGCTATTTAACCAGTTTTCCCCCTTCCTCCCTTCGTTTTAACTTGCAGATATCCTTGATTTGCAGAAGGCATCTCAAAATGTTGTGTCGAGCTGCTCTGAGCCCTCTTGTCCGTTCCCCTGGATGGTGCTTTGTGTCACCGCCACATGCCATCGCAGCCATTTCCCGTTTATGTATGTATGAGAGAAAGCACACATTTCTAAAATGTTGGTCAGTATGTGTCTGGGCATGCCTATGCTCTTTCCTGTGTTGAAAGGAAAATCATCTCATTAACATAATTCAAAAATTACAACCTCTGAAGTGAACTGTAGTTGAAGCTCTATTTTCTCAATGTTACTTTCTCCCTTAACTCAATAATATTCAGCTGGATTTTTCATTCTGTGTATTTTTCATCCTGACATACATTTCAAGGAAAAAAAAAATACTTGTAAAAGTACTGCTGTTGTAAAAGTTCTTTATTTCAACCTCATACATTCCTGGAAAGCAAGATCCAATTATGTCTGCTCCCCCATCTGCATTTTCAGATGTCTTGAGTAAAGCAAAGAGCAAAACTCAAATTTACTTGGATTAAATGCAAGTAGAAAGATGCATGCAGGAAGCCTAAATGTAAATACATAGGTGCCCTGTAAACAGTTCTTCCCTGAAAAACTAATTTAAGAGAACCATTCAGTGTCTGCTTGATTAGTGGTCTGAAATACAAAAGGCAAGGGTAGATAAACTCTACTAGATCAAGAGAGTAGCTGTTTACCATTGCATGCAAGATTAATTTCTCACTGGTCTGTGTAGTAACAGTTCTCTTTTATTAATAACTATATGAATTAGATGTTAAAATCTTGAAAATTTGAAACTTTTTATTTATGACCTACAGCTCTGTTGACTTCTGTATTTGTAATATTTGTAAATATTCCTCATTTTCTGAAGTCAGTAATTTTCACAGTGCTACCTATGAGAAGTTTGTTCTCAAATATTGACAGTATCCACCAGTGGAGCAACTCTTGTCACTTCATCAGTTGTGATCTAAAGCTGGAGTCATCATTTATCACAGGGATTTTTTTTGTTCTCCACTGTTTTCTATTTGTTCTCCACGTTTTTTTTTTCTGTTCTGTTCAGCTTGTGTATTTTGAAATTCTGTTTCTTTACTCCTGAGAAGCAAGCCGTGTGCAGGCTACATAGAAGGATCTGCAGTGCCAAATACTTAAGTGTGTTTCATATGTGTCCCTTTCTTTATTAAGGAAGTGAAACTGTTGACAGGTATGGGATATAAAAACTGGAATGCCTTTAAGCCTGCTTGTCCAAAACCTGGACTGGATGGCTATGTCAGTCCCTCCCTAACTGCATGTGGAGCAAGTTAATGGACTTGCATCTCCAGAAATATTTTGCATGTGTAACGTGAGAGCCAGTTTCACATCTCAGTCAGTGTAAAATAACTAAAAAAGGTAGATTTGTGCAGCCATAGAGCAAGATTAATGATTAGCACTTTAGTGGGGATGAATTGAATCCTCTGCTTGTTCTAGAACTGTTGTTTTTTCCCTTATTTTTCTTAAAAAAAGTAAATGGTTTCTTTTCACATACTGGTTATCTCTCAATAGCTACCTTCTTGGAACCTTCTAAACCCTGAAGCCAAGAGGACTGGAAATAAACTCCTTTCTGGTTATACTGTGTAGGTTAGGCAAATACTAAATAGTAGTTCTAAGTAGTAAGGTGTAATGCTGGAAACAACAGTCAAATTGTAGTCCTTTTCCCAGTCTTCCCTATGTATTGTAGACGTTATTTAGATTCACCAGTATTCCCTTGTGAAAATTGGGGCAAATGTAACTCCTCTCTAAATTCCATTTTCTGTTTTTATATGTGACATGTTAGTGCAGCTTTCACTTATGATTAGTCACTTAAACTCCTTGTGAGTGTATGATGAGCGAAAGATTTATTTAATTAAAGCATTGTTAAATTAAAAGGGTTTTTTTATGTAGCACAGTGTTCATTCCTGTCTTTCTCCAGTAACACCAAGAATAGTCACTTTAACTTGTAAGTGAATCTATTATGTATTACAAAGCACCAAAATTAGAGATACTGAACATACGATTGAGTGACTCTGACCATGGCATAGGATTCAGTTCACTGATTTGTAAAGATGCCTCTGCATCTTCAGATGATACATTGGTTAGGATTGACTAGAATAGAATAGTTAGTTGTAAGACACTTAAGAGTGGTTAGCTAGTCCCACAGCCTGGTGCTTCAAGACTGCCCAAAGCTAAAGCACACTATGGGCATTGTTCAAATGCCTCCTGAACACTGACAGGCTTGGAGCACAAACACATTTTCAGGAGGCCTATTCCAGGGCTTGAACACCAGCATGTGACTTTGAGTTCATATGTCTGTCATGCCCCTTCAGTTCTCCCTAGTTGAGCAATGTGCAAAAATACCTGGCTTAGAGATGTTGTAAAAGCTGTGTTTTCTAACAATCAGGCTTTCTGTGCTATTTCAGACAGGAAAGCTCTCTTAACTGCATCTAATGAGGCAAGGCAAAGGAGATTATTTTTAAAACTAATCCTTGAGAGGTGAGCTATATAGGCTCTTTTACAGTGTCTTTCAGTTTGGTCTTCTAGATTCCCAGAGTCAGAGCTCTGTGATGCATGGGATATTGCCTTCTATACCTTAGGGATGGTTAGTGCTGCTCAGACACTCCTGTTTCTCACTTTGTTTTGGTGAATTGAAAGCTAGCTTCTCATTCCCAGTTACTGGGAAGTGTGTATTGTGAAGGGTCAAAAGTCTGAATGAACCACTTAAAACTGGATTTTTTTTTCCTTCTCTCTTTATCCACAGATCTCCCTTGCCATAACCAAAGATTAAGGAATGAATCCATCCGTTGTTGGAGCAACATTCCATTTATCACTGTCCCACTCAGCCGTGCACACGGAAAGTCATTTGCACACCGCAGTGAGCTGAAGCATGCAAAACGGATTGTAGTAAAGCTGGGTAGTGCTGTTGTTACTCGAGGGGATGAGTGTGGCTTGGCCCTTGGGAGGCTGGCTTCTATTGTAGAGCAGGTAATTCTGTGACTGAACATTTGTGTTAACTTCAGGTACTCACTGATTGTTGAATGCTACAGAAGATGGTAGTAAACCATCATAAAATACTGATACTCTTTAAAACAACATGTTAGCCTTTCCCTTTTCAACCCCCTATGCTGCAGTACTATAAACCGTGTAACTCACTAAATTGTTTTTTGAAGGTGTGGTGGGTTGATCCTGACTACTAGCTAAGTGTCCACACAGATTCTTGTTTGCTCTCCTCACCTGTGCCCCACCACCAGTGGGATTGGGAAGAAAACGGGAAGAGCAAAAGTAAGAAAACTCATGGGTTGAAGTAAAGATAGTTTAATAAGTCAAGAAGAGCGAAGAAGAAATCTGTGATGGCAATTGCTACCTCACACAAGCAGACTGGTGCCTCGCTAGTTCTTGAGTGGTGGTCACCTTGGAAGACAACCTCCTGCGTTTTGCTATTCTGCAGCTCTGTTACTGTGCATGACATTGTATGGTGTGGAAAGTCCCTTTGGCAGTTTAAGGTCAGCTGTCTCAAATGTGTCCTCTCTGAACTTTGTGCCCAGCTGCTAGCCTAGCTGCTGGGATGGGACATAGTGGAATAAGGAAAGCCTTGATGGCTGTGCAAGTGCTGCTCAGCATGGGGGAAAGATAAGGCTTTGCTGCTGTGCAAGCACTATTTAGCAACAGGCAAAACATTGGAATGTTACCAAAACTGTTCTAGAACTGAAATCTGAAACATAGTATCATATGGACCCCTATAAAGAATGTTAACTCCATCTTGGCCAAACCCAGTATAGAGGGAGAGATTTTCACAGTGAGATTTTTGTGCAGTAAGTAAGACTTGGCTGGGGCATTAGTTGTCTCTAGTGGGAAGGTGGCACTGAAGTATGTGAACTCTGTAAAACAAATCAACCCTTCCTGATCACCTAAGCATTAGCAGAGTTCCTCCAGAAAAAAGCCTGAAACCTCAATACTTGTAGGGAAAACTGATGGGATCAACTCATGTATTTCTTCTCCAAAATGAAAGGGTTATCTTGGTGAGCACCGGACATGTCCTTTCTGGGAAGTAAAGTTAAGATAATATATTAAATTCATGTAAGACATTTAGCTTTGGGGCTTTGAAAGATATCTGGCCAGATGCATGTAAGAAGGAAGTAATTGAAAGCTTTACTATTGAGAGTTAGCCTCTTCACTTCTAGAATTCAAAGGTACTGTATTATGGTAGCTTTGGGAATGGATGGATTCAAGCATTTTTCTGTCACAAAAGCTGGTACTGTGAAAAGAAGGTTTATGAGAAGTTATAGATTGCATGCAGTCCTTGGCATAGCTTCCAAGCGGTTAGGAAGGTATGCAGAAGTATCATGGAGGGTGATTGCCTTGCTTTGCGCATCTGTAGAGAAATCAAAATGCTTGTGTCAGCAGGAATTGGGGAGCATAAGGTTATAGTATCCAGGACTGTTTTGCTCTCACTGATCATATGCCAGGCCTTATTTCTTATTTCCTGTACTTACAGGTCTCAATGCTGCAAAATCAGGGCCGAGAGATGATGATTGTCACAAGTGGGGCTGTAGCTTTTGGAAAGCAGCGGTTGCGTCATGAGATCTTGCTTTCTCAGAGTGTGAGGCAAGCACTTCATTCAGGCCAGAGTCAGCTAAAAGATATGGTGCGAGACCGGTGGCACTCCTGCTTTTTCTTGAGTGTTGGGTACTACCTGTTCAAGTCATTGCCTGACAGCTGCTCTTTGTCTTTGTAGGCTATTCCAGTCTTGGAGGCCCGAGCCTGTGCAGCAGCTGGGCAGAGTGGACTAATGGCTCTGTATGAGGCCATGTTTACACAGTACAGCATCTGTGCAGCTCAAGTAAGGCGTTCCTTCTTTCCTAGAGTGACTTGCTACTTTTGGAGCTTATTATTGTCACATAAATGGTAGCTTATACAAGAGTGCCTTGCTAAATATTTCTGAAACAGAGTTATCTACTGTCAAGATAAAATTAATATACTTTTTCTTTTTGGAGTTCAGATGTGTCCTGCTCTTTTATAGGCGGGGAGGGTCTGTTAAGATCTCTTCACAAAAGCTGAAGTTGATGGTCCAGAGTGAGGGTTTAAAAACCGTGAGTGGCTAAACTGTGACACATTCTGTAAAGCTGACAGACCTGCATATCCACACTTCACAATTGGCTGTCCATCTCCTCTTCCAGCCCTTCCAACTTGTGGGTGATGGTATCCCTGGCCTCAGTCTTATACTGAAGGTTGCAACTGTATCAGTTGAGCTGCTTTTAAACAGGGTTTGCTTATTTTAGGTACTCTGAAAATACAGATTTGCTTTAACTGTAGGGCCTTATTTGTTTAGACACTTTTAACGAATTTAGGAGCCTAGTATGAAGTCTTCTTGGAGGAACTTCTTACTGTAATGTGGTAGAGCTGATATGGCCAAATTGTTTATAATATAGCTAAAAATCACTATAGGTCGTGCTGGATTGTAATCTTGTTCAAATCTGTAGACAACTATCATTCCTTTGATATAAAAGAATTAATTGCCCGTGCCAAAAAATTTAGCATGCACATTGATTCGAAGTGCTATTGTACATTTGAGTGATGGAGTTGTTTGCTTAGCTCTCAAATGTCCAATGACAGAGTGAAAACAAAAAAGTCTCTCCACAGCAGATATTGAGGGTGTTTTTTGTCTTAAAACATGGAAAGAAAGGGCTACTATCTGTGTGCAGGAGGCAAAATTATTTCAGAAGAGAAAGTGAGTTCTAGTGAGTGGAAGGAAAGTCTTGATATAAAGCATCCCTTCTGCTCACTACAAGTAGGAACATTAAAGTGGGAGGAAAAACTGGAAAGGCGGCGTCTTGAGCATTCTAATGAATTGTCTAGGTCTTAGTAGTTACCATGAGCATCTGTGTTCTGATTACGATCTTGTTTTCCAAGTTCATTCTTGGAGTGTGTGAGCTATGAGTTTGAGATAGGCTATTACAGGCTTCACTGGAATAAACCTGATAATATTGTGCAAAGAATATTTCTCACTTGTATTCTATATCTTTTAAATGTGGCTTTTGTTTCTTTAGTGACCCAAAAGGCATGACTGCTCTGTTATGACATGTAAATACATAAGTTTATGTGGTGTCCTTATAGAAAAGGTGGTAGGCTAAGTAGTTTCTTTCTTCCTTTTTAGATTTTAGTCACCAATCTGGATTTCCACGATGAACAGAAGCGTCGCAATTTAAATGGAACATTACATGAGCTTTTAAGGATGAATATTGTCCCTATAATTAACACTAATGATGCAGTTGTTCCACCTCCAGAGCCAAACAGTGATCTGCAGGGGGTAAATGTGGGTAAAGTATTGCAGCGGGGGGGGGGGTCCTGCTTGCAGATGGTGCAGCACTAATGTGTACTTGACTAATGCTGTAACTGGGGACCTCTGAAGTCTACAGCAGAGAAACAAAGATACAGAATTAGTACGTGGACAGAGAGTACTGGAAGACTGTGTTGAGTTGTCTGTATTTGATATGATACAGTGTTGTGGGGTGAAACCAGGGCAAATACTGTCTGCTTTACCAAAAGCAAGCATGCCTCTGCAGGTCATCCAATCCAGCACCCCTTCTTAAAACAGCATCAGTTAGTGCCTCTTGCCCTGTCACTGGGCACTAAGGTGGAGAATGCAAGTACTGATGACACTGCTTGTCATTTGGATACCACTTTACTGAAGCCTATGTACTTTCACACAAAGATCACCTTTGGAGTTTCCAGTGGGTGTGAAAAAAGTAGCTCAGAAGGACTTGTTAGTGCTGAGGTAAATAGCTTTTTTATGTTGGCACCAAATATTTCTTAGTTCCTCACACTATTCACTGCTTCTGATATGCATGTGTATTGCAGGTAATTAGTGTGAAGGATAACGACAGTCTGGCAGCACGACTGGCTGTGGAAATGAAAACTGATCTCCTGATTGTTCTTTCAGATGTAGAAGGTTTGTGAGTAATTTCTTTAATATCTGGTTTTAGTGAAGCACATCAGATTGTCAAACCAACCTTTTTTCCTGTTTTACTGATCGCTTCAGTTCATCTCTTTTACAAGGACAATGGCAATGTACTACAATACCCAATATACCCAATGTTGATGCTGTGGCAAAAGCCAAACACTGTCTGACACACTGATTGAATCTGGGTGGATGGGAATGCATGTGAACCTGAGACCTGTTCCAGATCCCAGAATACCACATGTACTGTGGTACTTCTGCTTGCTTCTCAGAGTTGTATGATAGACAGGAATAGTATGCAGGATAAAAGCTATGTGTCTTGAATCAGGAGTATAAACCAAATAGTATTCTGCAACAGTTTGTTTCTTCTGGCAGCAGGTTCTGTCAGTGAATTATCGGTGTACTGCAAGTCCTGGTCATTGCTTTCCAGATACCTGGGTCTTGCTAGCTTTTTCTGTCTCCCTTACTTTTGGTTTACACTGCTCTAGTCTTCTGAGCTGGGTTGTTGTGACATAAGCCTGTCACCTATGGATGTTGAAGTTCCTTTGCTAGAGAGAGGAGGGTAGTGGGTACAGTTTCAGATCAATGCAGTCCACATCACCTTAAGTCACATATTCTTTTCATCTTCTCCAGATGGGTTACTTTCAGTAGATCCTGGCCTTCAGCACATGCTTGAGGTCCTGATGAGGAAGTAGGTGTCTTTCTATAAGCACAGTTCCTTTTAGCAGATGCAGCTGGGTTTCATGGTTAATTCTAGTCAAAATAACTGTCTTCGGACAGCTCATAAAAGCAATAGTCAAAAGAGTTTGTTAAAAAACCCAAAAACCAGCACACCTCTTCTCCAAGCTTATTCATTCAATATGACAGCTTGTTTATGGAAAGATATCCTCCACTTCCGAAGCTATCAAGGATGGGCACAGATAGACTGCACTTGTGCTCTCTAAATTGTTGTGGCAGTAGATGTGCACATAGAATTTCTGGGAAGTGTAGTGGTAGAGCTAAAGTGTAATATGTTTGGTAAACCATAGTGTCATTCAACTCCAAGTGTAGTGATATTAAATTACTTTATTTTAAAAAATGCTAATAAGGGTGTGTCTCTGTAGTGTTGTGTTCCTACTTAGTAGAATTCAATAGTTATCCATTTTACATGTTTATAAATTGCCTGTTTTCTCACTGTGCAATCCACCATTCAAGAATATTGTCTGATTCTTTGGTGAGGAGGACTATTTTTTGCCTGTTCAGTTGGAGGGTTATGTATGTACAGCCTGACTTTGAACATCTGAAAGCTGCAAACTGTCTCAAACCTCAACCAAATGTCATTACTTCCCAGCTTGCTTGCTGCTATTCAGCATGTGGGTTTTTGGTTTCTTATTTTTTAGGCTTTCAATACACCTATACCTCTTGGGTCTGCCAGTTAAGAATTCTGTGCTTTCAGTCCCACAAAAAGAAGGTTCAGTGGAAGTTTTCAATCCTATAAAATAGAACACAGCTTTTTAGCCTCATGTTGGTTGTTTTTATTGGCTTTTTTCCCCTTTTTTCATGGGTGAGCTTTTGACATATGGGTATATAACTGATTTTTATTATTTATTTCAGGACTCTTTGACAGCCCTCCAGGGTCTGATGACGCAAAGCTTATTGACATATTCTATCCGGGAGACCAGCAGTCTGTAACATTTGGAACCAAATCCCGAGTGGGAATGGGTGGCATGGAAGCCAAGGTAGAAATATGGAATATTTGCTTCATAATTGGGAAGGAAAGGGAGCTACACGAGATGATTGTGCTTTGTTCTGCTGTTCAGATGGATCTTGGTAGGAATGGGCAGGCTGCAGGAATGGGCAGGCAGGAACCTTAGGAGTTCAATAAAAGGAAATGCTGAGTCTTATGTCTAGGGACACTGGTATGGTCTGGAGAACTGACTGCCTTGAATGCAGATTCAGTGAAAAGGGCATGGGGTCCTGGTAGACACCAAATGGAATGTACACCAGCAATGTGGCCTTTGGCAAAGCAGGCCCAAAGTGTCCAGGGTTGTATGAAAAAGAACATAACCAGCGGGTTGAGGAAAATGATTACTTTTATCTACTCAGCACTAGTGAAACCACATCTATAGATTTGTGTCTAGTTCTAGATACTGCAGTACAGGAGGGACATGTCATGCTACAGTGAAGCCAGCAGAGAGAGCCATGAATATGATTGAAGAATTGGAACACTGTCACACTAAGAGTGGCTGAGAGCTAGGATTGTTTACACTGGAAAAGAAAAGGTTTGGGTATAAGTAGCTGAAGGAGGGGTTTAGAGAAGGCAGAACCAGATTCTTCTCAGTGGTATCCAGGGAACAGACAAGAGTCCATGGGCACAGGATGAAATACAAGTGAGTAAACTGAAATGTAAGAATTTTACAGTGAGGTTGCCGAAGCACTGGAGCAGGTTGCCAAGAGAACCTGTGGATTCTCTGTTTGGAGATGTTCAAAACCTGACTGGATGATGTCTTGAGTAACTTGCTCTAGTTGACCCTGCTTCGAGCAGCCAGTTGGACTATATGATTTCTAGGGATCCTTTCCAGTCTCACTATTCTTTGAGTACCCTGAAATGGTATGTGGGTTCCTTTTGCTTTGCTTTTAGGTCCATGTGAATTGAAAAGAGCAAGTAAAGAATTACACTCCAGTAGATTTTAAAAGGTGACATTTGGAACTGTATTTTAGTGTTTTAAATTAAAATAAGAGTCAGTCTCAATTCTTTCTTATGTGATAATTCAAAGACTTTGGGAATCCCTGTCTCTTAAATCTGATATGGTACCTCTCTCTCCTTTCTGAGTTTGTACAATGTACTGTTTGCTTCTGAAGGATATATTGGTGGAGACCAAGATACTTCAGTTTTTGAGTGCAAGATTAGCAGAGGTGGGAGGGCTAATGGGTTTTAGTCCTGTGTACAGTGAGGCAGTCTCAGTGTTCATTGCTGTGAGTACATAAACGTGAGTGTTGTGCGACTTCAGCATATGTCTCTCATGAGGCTCAGATACGCACTGCTGTAGTATTAACTGCTGCAGGTTTCCCAGGGACGTATCTGGAAAGTTGTCTGTTAAAACCAAAGCAGATCTTGACTAAGCAGGAAAAGACCAAAGTAAAATTCTTCACCAGTTATGTTATGGATAATTCCCTTTCCTGAAGAATCAGGTAAGGCACACTCTTAAGTATCAGAGCATGGACTGGAACGTGGCAAAAGGAGGAGGCATTTGTAACTATGGAATGTACAAAGCTTATTCAGAAATTACTTTCCCTTATCTGGCTTCTAGGATAATTTAAACAATTCCAGGTATTGAAGGTAAAGCTGCCAAGTACTTTATTGTAAAAGTATTCTGTAAGAGTTGCTTGGTGTCTTTTGAGTCACATAGAGGCAAATCTTGATGCAGGTGTTGTAACAAAAATTTGCTACAGTTGAGAATGTAGGTGACATTTTTGGAAAACTGTAGCATCAATAATCAAAAATAGATGGTGGCTCAAAGAACAAATCTTGTTTTTCAGTGTGAAATTTGAGCAATAATGAAACAGCTGATGGTCTTTTGGTAGCCAAGTTTGATGTGATAGACCTATCTGGCATTTGTGTCTCATAGTGACTATGGACTGTAATACCAAATTGTAGAACCACATTAGGAAAGCATAGAAGTGAGTAAACAGAGGAGCTGTTGCAATTAAATAAATGACACATAATTAAATATAAGTAGTGGATAATATTGCCCATAACTTGACTGGGAAAATAAATGAAGGAAACCACTGCCAGTACCTCTTCAGCAGGTAGCATCTGGGATTTGAGAGAAATCATATTCTGCTCAAAAATGTGCAAAGAGGCTAATCTTAGGACCAATCAGTACACAGGGATTTCAAAGGTGTTTGAATCTGAAATGCAGGGAACTCTTAGAACTTTAGGCTTGTAAGCTAAAGCTTAGAATTAAACACAGGATTTGATTTGAGACTTTAGAAAAAGCTTCCAAACTTAAGTGCTAGAAGCAAGAATGTAGATTTATATTTTAGAGACACATTAAGCTAAGTAAAGGAAAATTCCTCACAAAAGGACCCTTACTAATGAGCTAATCATGATGTAAACTTAACATATTGTAGAAGGATTAAGTAAATGTCAGTATTCCAACACTGAAGTTCAGAGATTCCCGAAGTGTGTTGAATGCTCTTTGAAAGCATAAGTGATCAGTCTGGACATCAGAGTGGACCAAGAAGTCTTGTTGAGAGTGGTGATTCAAATAACCAGCGAATCTCTTGCAACTGGCTCTGTCCTTTCCTGTAGGTGAAAGCAGCTCTGTGGGCCCTGCAAGGAGGCACTTCAGTAGTGATTGCAAATGGAACCCACCCAAAGATCTCAGGTCATGTCATCACAGATATTGTAGAAGGGAAAAAAGTTGGAACTTTTTTTTCAGAGGTAAAACCTGCAGGTGAGTACAGAGTTAATGTGTACCTTAAGAGTTGTAGAGATTTCCTGAAAAATTAGAGTTAAAATTTGTCTAGTCTAGAGCTGTGCAATAACTGGGAAACCACCTGTTGCTTGCAAAATGGATTTTGAAAGGTATTTTCTAAAGTAGGGGTAGAAACTGCTGAATTCCCTGCTCTTCTTCTCTCCAGCTGATAAACTGGTGCATCAGACTTGCATTTGAAGAAAGAAGTGAGTAGAGTAGAAGTTCTGCCTTTTGTAGTATTAAGAGTTATCATCAAGTACCCATGATTTCACTGTGAAAGCATGGATATAGAACGTGCTGCTGAACTAAAGTAGTGTTTAGGTTTATTTTTTATCATTAATTTATTTTGCGAGTCAGTCTTCTAGTATGGTAGGTAGGAATGTTTTCCTGCCACTGCATTGCTGGCACTGTGTAATAATTGTTGGATAAAATCAGACCAAAGATCCATGACCTTAGCAGAGTAGATACTGGAGTGATACTTTTGACTTGCACTTGAAGCCGAGTGAATTTCTTTTGTATAGTAATCCTTAATGGATTTCTTGTATAAATATGTCAAATCATCCTTTGAACACACTGGGTGTCAATATGTTCAAGTGCCTTTTTGGTTAGCCCCACTATAATAAGTTGTTATCAACAGTAAAGCTTTTCATCTTGTGATCCTGTTCCGAGTCACAAATATGGTAAGTAGCAAAAGTCCGTCCCTGTGGACTGTTGTGGTGTTTACTCCAATCATCTCTTTGTCTTTTATCTTTCAAAACCCACACTTCAGAAATTCAAGTAACTTTAAAAAATCAAGTATATCTGCTTACATACATAATTTTTCTCCAAGAACACTAAAAAAATGCCATATTTTGTAAAGTATGATATCACTTCAAAAAGCTGTTTTAAGATGTCTTAAATTAGTCTAAGTAATCTCACGTCCACAAGTTCTTTTCTTACACTTCCCACTATACCTCTCTATAATTTCTACTCTGGAGGTTCCCATGGGACTCTTCTTAAGTGGAAGTTGGGTTCAAGTTACCTGGTTTACAGGCTATTTCGGGAGAGTTAAGAATGGCAGTTTCTCCACGAGCTACTTGTGAATTCTTTGCAGAAATGCTTACCTGAACATGGTGCCTTGAAACAGAAACACAACCTGTTTTATATAATTTCAGCACCTTGCTTCTAAAATGCGTACAAGGAAAGACAGGGAAAGCAGATTTTCTGCAAGCTGTTACGAGGGTTTTGGCTTCCATTATTGTTTGTGTGTCCCCATGCATACATTCCTCAGCTGGATATTTTAAGCTTTTCAAAGTTTGCCTCTTTCAGTAGCTTACTATGCCCTAGTGACTTAGCTATTCCGTTGTTCTTTTGGCTTTTGTCAAGTCTTTTTGATACATGCTGCACGCTTGCTGTGACAGGGACAGAATCTTTGTGGTGATTCTTTATGTAGGGACCGTAACAGTATTTTTGTGTCAGGTACAGACTTTGCTGTCTTAGGATACAACATTTTTCTTTAATTTGTCTGTTAAAAACTGTAGCAGTTTTCATGCTCTAAACAAAGAATTGGAAGACGAATGGGCTAGTGCTCACTTCTGCCTATGCTGTTACTTTGTCTGCATAGCATTTTTTGGGGTTTTTTTGCAGGCCCTACTGTAGAACAGCAGGCTGAAATGGCTCGAGCTGGTGGCAGGACCTTGGCGGCTCTACAGCCTGAGCAGGTGACAGAACAATATGGCCAAATTGTTAATAATGTGTATGTGTGGCAAGTTTTACAACACAGGCTTATAACATAAATGGACCCCTTAGGACGAGAATCTATTATTTTTGTGCCAGATCCATTGTTTGTATTGTAGCCTGCATAAAGATGAGAAAAGCAAAAAGATCCTGTTCCTTGGGGCTGTGAAGTAATATGGGCTTTCATGTGGGGTTTATAAAAATTTTGATAGCATCAAGTAACACACAGAAGTGAATTGTGATCCGAGCTGCTGAAGAATTGGCTGGAATAACTTGTTCCATTCACACCTGAGTGGAGTTTAGCATACAACATGTATACAAAAGTGGAGCTGTAGACAATTACTACTCTGCCGCTAGGTGGGTATGATGTGGTACAAGGTGCTCTTAAATGAAGGACATACGAGTTTGGTGAAGAAGACTGGGAAAGGAATGCAAGATAATAAAAGCAAGGTAAAGGCTGAAGCAGTGTGATGCGGGCTGGAAAAAGCAGCGTGCCCAAGTATCGGGAGAGTTAAGATAGTGAGAGGATGTGGATGTGACATTTATGTGTCAGCATAAATAGGCTATAGGAACTCGATGTCAAACAGCATGGACTTTGACTAAGAAGTCAGTTCAGAAACTGTTTTCTCTTCCAGAGAGCAGAGATTATTTATCGTCTTGCTGATTTACTAACAGACCAGAGGGAAGAAATTCTCTTGGCAAACAAGAAGGACTTAGAGGAGGCTGAAAATAAAGGTACTGTTTCAAACTTTCCATGGTAATACTATCATCTTGGACCTCTCTGGGCCTCAAGACAAATGAGCAGAACTAGAATCTTCTGTCACCTGGGATTGGGCAGTATGGCT
This sequence comes from Leptocoma aspasia, assembly GCA_013399835.1. Lineage (NCBI taxonomy): Eukaryota > Metazoa > Chordata > Aves > Passeriformes > Nectariniidae > Leptocoma > Leptocoma aspasia. The sequence continues at coordinate 36,837 of VXAX01004225.1, read as the reverse complement.
GACAGAGATTATTGAACCCAGGACTTTGAGAGCTTCTCAGTGTAAATGGCTGCAGCCTCCTTCATTGTTATAAAACAGATGCCTTCATCAGAGAAGATACTGAGGCAGTGCAAAACACCAAGTGGTGTATTGTTAAAAATTGAAAAAAAGAATGGAGCAAATACCTCTATTACTGTCATGCACAAAGTGAGTATTTTCTGGGCCGGTTAAGGTAATGTTTGGTTCCTGAAGTGAAGGATATCATCTCTACACTCAAATTGATGCTTGCCAAAGCATCAGTTATCCCCTTCTGATTGAGGAAGGTTCTCTTTAGGTGGCTCAGATGAAACCCATTCTTCCGTGTTAGACTGATGCATTCATTGAGAAGCTGGGATTGTGATGTGTACATGTTGGCATAACAAGTACATGAAAAGGATGCGTAATGAATTGTAATACTCTTTGGAAGGCACCACTGTCCAGAGTATTTGAGGGGACATTGCTGGGTTAACTTACTGTTTGAACAAGTTCAGGGTAGAAAATTCAAGTTGTTCTTGCCCAGTCTGCACACAAATGCTATGCATATGTCTGCGCTTTGGTGTTTCTGTTTGTAAAACAGAAGGATGAAGTTACTGCCTGGACCTTGCAGAAATACTGCAAGGGTAGAAATTTGTAAGAAATTCAATCATGCGTTCAGTATATGACATAGGACAAACCTTATCTTCCTGGATGGTGGTGGTTTGTGCGGTTGCTTCATGTACAAAGCACTTAAACCTCGTTAATTGAAAATGTGGTGGGTGAAATCATTATCATATTTGAGGGGTTTTATTGTGACTACCAGACTTGATGCTATGCATTTTTAATCTCAGGTAGATTACTTGCTAGGGTGTGGGAAATATCTTAATTTTCCTTAGGTTCAGCATTTGTTGAAGTCACTTCTGCTTGAGCCTAGGGATACCAATCTACCTTCAGCACAACTTTTTCTTTCTTTTAGGGAGATTAGCACTCCCTTTATTGAAACGCCTAAGTCTGTCTACTTCAAAGCTGAACAGCTTGGCTATTGGTCTGCGTCAGATTGCAGCATCCTCGCAGGACAGTGTCGGCCGTGTAATTCGACGAACTCGAATAGCAAAAGACCTGGATTTGGAGCAGGTGACAGTGCCAATTGGTGTCCTTCTTGTGATCTTTGAATCCCGTCCTGACTGTCTTCCACAGGTTTGTAAGCAAGGTAGATTACACCGTTGGGTATTTCTGTTGGCAAGCAAGCAAGAGACTACAATAAGTGTTGTTTCAAAGGACTCTTGCTTGGATTCATCTACAATTGATTTTTTTGGCATCCCTATTTTTTATGCAGAGACGTTTTCAGAACTTGCTTCTGCAGTGTTCAGTTAATCATTTGTCTTATGCCAGGAATAAGGCAGGTATGTTAAGGGCAAATGTCTTCCTCTGCAGCACTGTGTGGAAGTGTTGCTGTAAGTAAATGTTGTTATAAAATGCATGAAAATATGGGTGCTGCACTAATGTTGCAGAGGCAACCTTGGTCTTGCTTTCTAACTCCCAACTACTTACTGAGCAACTGAAGTAGATTTTAAAATTAAGACAAAAAAATCCCCTGATTAGCAACGTTTCTTCACACAATTGACATTAAGTATTTAGGGAGCTTGATTGAGGAGTTCTCTAATGTATGAGCAGGTGTTTGAGTAGAAAATGATGGGTACAGCCACTTTGAGGATGTGAGGCTCAACCAGTGGACAGCTTTGTACTTCATGCCAGATTTTTGTGAGTAGTCCCCATTTCACAGTGAAAAGGAGTATGCTGTAAGAAAAGTTCCTGTGAAACAAAAAGGCACTAGTGTCCCTTGACTACCACCTCTGTTTGTTACAGATAACCAGTATGTTACCTTGTTGAATTTGCGTCTGTCTTCCTGGACTTCAACCAAGGTCTCTTGCCTTGCATAGCTGATGTCTTCCTCTTTCTCTTTGTTGTATCTTAAAACTTACACCAGACTGACTCCTGCTGGCTTCCCTGCCCTCCTTTCCCCTGCTTTGTTTTACAGACTTGAGATAGCTTGTCTTGGTAGTTGCTTTGCTTCTTGCCAACCTCCTGTCCTCATACTCATATCAGGCTTCCTGATGCAACTTCAGAGGATCATCTTTGATTAACTCTGTGTTTGAATTGCATGATTTCTGTCCCATCCTGTACCTGATAGTAGGAGGGTCTCTGACTGAGAGAAGCAGTTCCCTCCTCTTAGTTTACTATTTCATCTCGTGCTTGTTTGGGTTAAGATTTAATAAGCTTCTAGTGAGCATATACAAACAGCGTGTTTGCCTCTAATACTTACAGGGCGAAATTGCAAGCATCTTTCAGAGACTGTTTTGTATAGATTCCACCAAATCCAGTTGTTGCTCTGAAGTATAGTCATGTTCTACTGGTCTTTGAGACTGAACCATTTTGAAACCCATTACCTTGTGTTCTAATTTAATCACACAAGTTTTTGATTTTTGTCTTAATTCTTGGTTTGGTTTTTTTTCTCATTTTTTCAAACCAGGTCAAAACCTTTATTTTAATCTTTTGCCTCTTTACTTAAATAAGCTTATTTGTTTAGTTTTCTTGTGTGATACTGATCTGGAGGGGCAGATAGAAGGTACTTTTAAAATACAGTCAGATGGCTTTTTAAATGTCTAATTATATAAGTTAAAAAGACACGATAGTTATGTAAGGCAGACTTCCCAAACGGTTACACTTTGGTGTGTTTTTCTAAAGTGTTTCTTATTTTCAATATTATTTTCAAATTAGGTAGAACAGCAAGCATTTTGATTATTATTGCCTATTTGATACTAGAAGGGGAAAGATGTATCTGGCTGATTATTTTATGAATCAGGATCTAAAGAGTGCCACCAAGCTAACTTCTTGTTAGATGTGAGCCTGGCTAATTTTGGCATCAGCATCTCAACAACATACAATAGATACTCTAATGAGTGTACGTTTGGTGATGATCTATACAGTGATGGTGATGATATTGATACATATAATCTTTCCCAGAATATAGTAATATAGCAAAATAACTTAAAATACTGAATTTGTTTATTCTAGAGGTTCTGGAGAGCAGGTGATTTTGCTTTCCAAAGGAGTGCATGCTTTTATACTTTTTTTTAAGTAGGTGGACAAATTGTGAGGCCTTTGTGAATGAAGTTGGGATGAGGAATACAAAAAAAGATACAAAAGTAAAACAAGTTTTGAAAAAGAGCTTTATCGCATCTGACATACTCTGAGGTAGAATGGAACAAAAACCTCTTGCATTGCTGGACTTAAATGGGTGAAATCTAACAATCTGCCTTAAACAGAAGGGCAGCAATATCTATTGGTTTCTTCTGGTGATAAACATGGAAGCAAAGATGATGCTGGGCCTATTTTCTCAATTTTTTTTTCCACACGTAGAGCCAGTATTGCCTGTTTATGACTGCTGTTCTAGACAGCATGATGAAAATGTTTTTCCCATTCATAGGAAGAGCTTCTTTGCCACTTTCTGCTGGAATGGTTAGGGACAAGAGTTCTTGCTGCTAAAATTATTCTCCTTGAGGTAATTGCCCACACAGCTAGGAAATTCATATGAAGCCCTATGTCCATAGTTTCCTCTGACTTGTTCACTGTAGCCTCCCCATTGCAATAGTACCATGAAAACTCAAGTTTGTTCTTGAAACTGGCACATTTAATTTCTGGAGTTAAATGTGCTGCTACTTGTAGTGTTTTTTTGGAGCCATGAAAGGAAAACTATAGATTAATATTGAGTTAATCAACTGAACAAAAAATCCTGTTTTTATTTTGTGGGTGTTATTCTGACAAAAGAACCAGATTACATTTAAGGGGTTTTTTTTTCCCCCCATAATAAACTCCTTTGACAGGTGTCTGCTTTGGCCATAGCCAGTGGAAATGGCTTACTGCTTAAAGGAGGGAAAGAGGCAGCACACAGCAATCAAATTCTTCATCATCTGACACAAGAAGCACTCTCTATTCATGGAGTCAGAGATGCAGTGCAACTGGTAAGTGCCTAGAGTTAAATCAACTATTTCTTTGCTATGGTATGTGTAAAAAGTGTGGGCAAAACCTGAGAGTTCAAACTGTTCAAAACTTTGTATTACAACTAATACAGGTGAACACAAGAGAGGAAGTAGAAGATCTCTGCCGTTTGGATAAGCTGATAGATCTCATCATTCCACGTGGTTCATCACAGCTAGTCAGGAATATCCAGAAAGCTGCTAAGGGAATCCCAGTGATGGGACACAGTGAAGGGATCTGTCATGTGTATGTTGACACGGATGCCAGTGTTGAGAAGGTCACACGAATAAGTAAGCTGTGGGAGGGTGACTTGAATCTCATGGGGGTAATTGAACTTTGGAGTATGCAATGTAGTTATGGTAATTTATAATCTATATAATATCCAAAAATCTTTGTTGTAAATGTTATGTAACCAATTATCTACTCTTAAACTTCAGTCAGAGACTCAAAGTGTGAATATCCTGCTGCCTGTAATGCTCTGGAAACTCTCTTAATTCATCGAGACTTGCTGAGAACTCCATTGTTTGATCAGATCATAGACATGTTGAGAGTAGAACAGGTTAGTCACTCATACTTGTTTTGTGGTTTTCGTCTTGTGTTTTTCTAAAACTTCAGAAGCATTTGGTCTGGCTGGTGTAGCCCTGTTTACATGGCGTAACATTTTAGTTACCCATATATGTCTTTGCACATGTCAATGAACTTTGCTTCTCCACACAGCATCAAGTGTTTCTGTAGAAATTATCTGAAAGCAGCTTGTTCAGGACAGCTACAGGCTGTTACTGGGATACCCTTGCTACATACTTCCTTGTATAAAGCAAAAATAATCTTCTGCCATAAAAGTATATACACAACCCTTTCTCTACCCTTTCAAATTCAGTCAGATGCAAAGCCTTGTCTTCCTGAATCTGTTCATTTAGCTTCTTATCCAAGTGAATTCCCTTCCTCTTTTTATCCTTTCTGAATTTGCTTCATACATGTGTTTTTAAAAATTTTCCTCTTGGATGCCCTTTGTTCCCACCCATTTTCCCTCCTGGTATGTCAAAGGATATCAAAAGGCCAGTGTACTAATTAGTTGCCTAGACACAACAATGTCTTTTCAGTAAAGGTAGCAGAGATGCATCAGGAAGAAGTATGCATGAAGTAGTATGAATTGCACATAAATCAAGGGTTTTCACACAGTACTGTGTATTTCACAAATAAAAGTGCATAGGCAGTGATTAATGCAGGATAGAGAGGTCGTACATTTTGATGACGTTAAAAGGGTTATAGTAAAAGAAGATGGTAAGTGGTCCAGGAGCAAGTTCTCAATGTTTGGGACTTTTTACCGTCTTGTTTAGTTGTTTCTTGGGAAGGGTACAGTGCAGGATAGATGTTTGAATTTTGGATGGGAGGAATATGAATACCAGTGCATTTCCACCATCAACCCCAACCTATCACCTTATACAGCGGGGAGGATATTACCTCTGTCTAATGTGACCTGACAACAAGAAATAGGCAAATTTTGGGCAGGATTATGCAATTAAAGTAATTTATAGTTGCACAAGAAAATGCTGGTTTACAGATATCATCTTAAAAGCCTTCACATTTAGTAGACTTACGCCTTATTTCCCATTTATGCTTGTCTTGTCAAAATTTCTTGTTTGAATGGAAATTCATTTGCATGGAATTTCTGTGCTGTATCTGTTCTAAATTATCTCTCATTGTTTAGGTGTTTTGGCAGAGGTTGACAATGTGTTAAATTTTTCTTTATAACAAATGAAAAATATCTGTGTGAGTTTTTTTGTTTTGGACCCAGTAACTCCGTTGGGTCTGAGATGTGCTTCAGAGATGGCTGGTATGGATTTATAAAGTAAAAGTCATTCAAGATCTTAAGACTTCCGTAGGTGCAAACTTGGAAGCATTCCTTTCATTATTCTCTGCATTGCAGTTGCTGTTGTAAAACAAAGGCTGGCATCAGTATTTTAGCTGTTTTCCTAGCAGTGCTGTACTGGCCTTTTCTGCCTGGTGACTAAGTGATGCAATTGCTTTAAGTAATTTCAAATGAGTCCTGAATTAGAGTTTGTCATGGTAGGTAGCCATTCTAGCATGTCAGTTATTGTCCCTTGTAGCTAATTCACCTATGTGCCAAGTTTCCCAAAGTATAGGTGTATTTTTTTAACACTGCATGCATGTTGTGGATTAACTCCATTCATGGAGTGGAGTGGATGGCTAAGCACCATCCAGCTGCCTGCTTGCTCTCCCCTGCTCCAAGTGGGACAGGAGGAGAAAATGAGAACAAAAGCAAGGAACCTTGTCGGTTGAAAGATAGCTTGATAAGTGAAGGAAAGAGGAAGAAGAAAGGGGACAAAGAGGAGGAAATAACCCAATAAAAAAGTAAACCCCAAAACAAAACTGAAAACCTACCAGTCCTCCAAAACACCCACAAGGCAAAGCTAATTACTTGCTGTCTGCCACAAAAAAACCAGTGCCCAGCCAGTCTCTTGAGCAATGCCTACCTTCTTCAAAAACCCCCTCCCCTCAGTTTGTATTGCTGCACGTGCCATTATATGGCATGGAACACCCCTTTTGTCAGTTCTGGTGAGCTGTTGGCTGTGTCCCCTCCCAAATTCCTGCATACTCTGAATCTTCGGGCTAGGGGCACAGAGATGGAACGGGGGGAAGAGAGAACCTTGATGCTGTGCAAGCTCTGTTCAGCAACAGCCAAAACATTGATGTGTTTTTAACATTCTTTTAGTCAGAAGTCCAAAACCTAGTGCCACAGGGACTGCTGTCCATCCCATATTGAGTACAAGAAGCTACACTTTCACCTGAAAGGCTCTGGTATGGTCAGTAGCCACAAACAAAATGTTTCTGGTGTTGCAGGTGAAGATTCACGCTGGCCCAAAGTTTGCATCTTACTTAACATTCAGTCCTTCAGAAGTGAAATCTCTGCGCACAGAATATGGGGATCTGGAGTGCTGCATTGAGGTGGTGGACAGCGTTCAAGAGGCTGTTGAACATATCCACAAGTATGGAAGTTCTCATACGGATGTTATTATCACAGAGAATGGTTAGTGACCTGGCTTCTTCTTTAAGCTGCTGTTTTGGTTTAACTGCTAATTCCTGGTGTTAGTGCAACTAATTATATTGTAGTAGTTCGTCTCTTGGATGTGTGCCAGTTCAAAAGCTTACTAGAGCTGTGCCAAGACAAAGGTTGACTCTCCAACCAAACGAAACTTCTGAGAATCAGCTGCAGTTAAGGTCATGTTGATCTGCGGCTGGCCGGTGTGAGTCAAGTCTGTTTCTGTACTGCTTGCTGAGCTTAAATGCTTGTCACTAAAAGGCATGCATTTGATACCATAACCACTGCCACAGGACCTGGTGAACTAGTGATTTATACTGGAAATAGAGTTGCTCTTGAATGTCTGTCTTGTTGCTAAGGGCTACTGACCTCCAAGTTCACACACTTGCATGTGGCATTTCTGCATGGTAGTTCTTAAATAGTACCTGCAATAGCAATTGAATTTAGGATTTCTCAGTATTTGGAACAATTCCATGTTTGAGACTAATGGAGAGCTGACTGTAGCTTAACTGTCTCAGCTGGAATGGCAAATGCTATTTGGGGCAGCTGTTCTTTCTCCTTGGTCATGCAACTAAATCTCTCTTTGACTAAACTGAATGGAGTTAGATATCTTTTTGCTTACTTCTAATCTTTGCGAGCTTATTCTAAGATTTGCAGTTGTGTCTATTTGATAAGCATACTGGGAGGAAGGTAAAAATGAGCGTGGCTTAGCCCAGGCTGTTCAAGTACTGTCTGATAAGGTTGCGTGTGAAAGTTGTATTGTTAAGTATGTTCACTGTTTGATGCTGTGTTTATTGGAATACGTGATTGTTCTGTATGTAATGGATTTTATTTTTGTCTCTGCCTCTTTTCCAGAGAAAACAGCAGAGTTCTTCCTCCAGCATGTGGACAGCGCTTGTGTTTTCTGGAATGCCAGTACCCGATTTTCTGATGGCTATAGGTTTGGACTTGGTAAGAGGGAAGATATTGCAGGGTCGTGACTGCAAAATTTTGTGGTGTATGAAAAGTGTGGCAGTATGAACCTTGAAAGCTAGGATTAGTCTCTTATCTTACTGTCTAGTAAAAGGTTTTCAGGAAAGGTAGTGTACAAAAAGTCGAAGCCTAGAAATTCCATCCACACAAAGATGTTTTGAATCCTTTGAAGCTCTATTCAATTGCAATAGAGTATGCTAAATGCATATAGTGATACAACAATGCAATACAGGATGTGAAACTGTTGAACAGCTTTCCTTTTGTTTCGCTTTCTAATGATGCAGTAAAGAATGCAGTGCTTCAGTCCTGCTGGGCAGATTGAGATGCTGTCCAGTGTGCTAGTCGTGCAGTGTTAAGGAATGAAGGGCAGGAACTGATTATCAACTGATTAGATAAACAGGTGTACCTACCGTGAATTGCAGAAGATAAGGGAAACATTCCTTGATGAAGAAAATCAGAAATCTCCACTACACTCTATTACTGTGTCAGCTGGAACAGTGTTCCATGTGACTGAAAAAAGTTCCAGATAAGGTCTTCCAATATCTCCTCAATGTGATAAAAAAGGACGTAAGATCATAATCTTTACTAGTTCCGCTTTTTTCCTTTTTTTAAGGATTATGCCCTTAGATTAGTCTAAGAGCAATGTAAGAAATACCTCTCTCTCACTCTTGTGTCTTTCTTTCTGAAAGTAGGAGCCAGAAGTATAAACAATTATATTATTACAACAATTATATTATTACAACTATTACAATTTATAATGTAACAGTTAATCTTCTCAAGCTTCTCTATCAGGGAAATGGTACTGGTATTTGGAGAGGAGCAGAGAATGGCAGGTCCCTGAAAGGCAGGCAGCTTTTTTACTTAGAGGTGCAAAAACATCATTTAGTATGAAGTGAACATCATCAGAGGACTAACTACCTTTGTTTGGGTGTTTCCTACAGGTGCTGAAGTGGGAATTAGTACTTCGCGTATCCATGCACGTGGACCAGTGGGAATTGAAGGACTCTTAACTACAAAGTGGTTGCTGAGGGGGAACAATCATGTTGTTTCTGACTTCTCGGAGCATGGGAGCATGAAGTATCTTCATGAAAGCCTCCCTCTCCCTCAGAGAAATGCCAACTGAAAACACTGGGAAGAAAACCCAGGGTTTAATTATTTCCTAAAGTTGTCTGGGCTTCAGGATAATCTCTGGTGAAGGAGTTTGTTTTTCATCTTCAGAAACATTGTCCTTGGTCATTTTGCAGTATAATGAATACAAAATGATCCCATCAATGAGAATTCCCCCCCTCCCCCCTTCCAGTTTCCTTAGACAGTATCTGCAAACTGACCTCACTTCTCCCAAAGACAGATTTTTCAAATCATACAGGTAACGTAAGGAAGGATTTTGACTACATTCCTTTTTGATCCCAGTGCTCCCTGTAGCAAATATGTTTGGTGGTGGAGCTTAATTTTTTTTCATAAGTTTTCTTTTATTCATGTTTGTTTGTTTTATTCATGAAGAACAGACTCAGTAGCTTTGGTTTTGAGGGTTTTTTTCTTCAGTCTTAGGATCATGGCATCTCTTGAGGGCCTGAAAGCTTTATGCTTTACTTCGTATTTGATCAGTCTTGAGATAGGGGGACAGATGTTCCAAATGTATAGTAAGCTTTTGACCAAGAAACCTTTTATACCTAATTCTTTGTATTGTTGACTATTGTAGATAAATAACATAATTGTCTGCTACATTAATTTTGTTACTTATTTGTATGAAAGGTTTATTTTTCTTCAGTTTTATATAAAACTTACTCCAACAGCATTTCGATGATGGCTTGTCCAGAATGAAGCTCTCCACCTGCACGAATGCTTCCCGTGGTGCACTGCAGCCCCACTGCACGACTGGTGGCCAGAGCTCCCTGCCGGCTGCAGGACATCTCACTCTGTTTGGCGCCGTTGGGGGGTCCTGGTGTGCTGCTGCCCCATCAGGGCGCCGTTTCCTTTCCTGCCCGCTGCTCTCCACTGCTGTCCTGGCATGGGTGGCAGATGCGCTGTGCTTGGGATCCAGAGCTGCTGCACCCCTTTCTTCGGTCACAGGGGTGTCGTGATAGGGTGCGGGGTGCATCTCCCCTCTGAGCAGGGGCCGAGGGCCACTGGACACGGGTGAGGCGAGTGAGACGCCTTGGTAGGTGTGGATGGCTCCTGTTCGCTGAAGGTGGCACAGCAGGGAAGCTCAGATCGGCACGGAAGGTCGCAACACAGAGCCTATGAGGGGGGCTTTGCCTGGCCGTGAGGGCCACGGTGCCTCAGCACCTGGCCGTGAGGGCCATGCGTGCACTCAGCCCCGGGTGCATGGACATCTGGCAGCGGGCAGGCCCCAGAGCAGGGCAGTGGTACTGAGGTTCCCCTGCCTGGGCTTGCTAGCGAGTAGCAAGGAAGATGGCTTCAGAACCACATTCCTCTGAAGTGAAGGTGAGGGAAGGATGCTGAGGGGGGATGTCTCTGGGGGGGAGGGGGCAAAGTTGGTAATTGCAAGGAGCAGTTTAAAGTCATTGTAGGGGAGAGAGCTGTTCAGGACCAGTTCCCTTGGAGCAGGTCAAGGGAGCAGGTTAGTTCTCAGCACAATGTGAGGACTGTGACAAGGAAAGCAGTTCCAGTGTCTGTGTTAGTATAAATTCTGTTAGTCTGTCTCCTACAGAAGACAGTACGGTGCATTGTACACCGTACCTTTCTCAGGTTTTGATGTCTTCATAGCTCTTACTGATCACTAGGCACGTTGGTAGCCCTCCCACAAGTCACAAGTGCATTGCCACATAAGCATAGTGCCTGTCGCGCCTTGTCTTGCAATTCCGGCTTAAGGTGTGGATCTGTCTAGTGTCTGTCATATTGTAGATGTTTCTGAGCAGTTATCTCTCACAGTAGTGAGCCAGGTGGCACCTTCAGTTCCATTTCTGTGAGTTGTTTTTTGACGGAGTTGTCTCCAGGGATTGCATCTCCATGTCCGTAACAGTCTTTTGTCTTAAAGCTTGACTTCTTGCTCATCATCATTCTGCTTTTGATGGCTCTTAGCCACATCTCCACTGATGGCTGCAGCAGTCACCACTTTCCAGGGCTGCTGTAGAGCACCTGCACTGTCATGGCACTGTTGGACGTGGGTGCCATATTCCTTATGGAAGTCACTGTCGCTTATGCGCTTATCACATCTCACAGTCATGGTGCTTGTGGTGTTGGGTGTCTGTGTTGTGGTTGGAGCTGTCTTGCCCGGGGGTAGCAATACTAAAGACAGGGTAGCATAGCCTCAGGGTGGTGTGACAATACGTTTATCTGTCTAGATACTTCTGTCAAAGACCACAGAGTTCATCTCTGGGCTGTAGACAGCTGGCACAGTTACCTTTGCCTTTTGAGGATGCCAGGCTCTGGCCTTCAGGGAACAGTGGTTGGTATAGTAGCGGAATAGGCTGGTCTTGAATGTGCCTTGCCTTGTACAGGCGGGGCTCAATGTCTGGGTTCTTTTAGCTGTGTTAGTGTAGAGTAAGCTAGAATTGGACAAAGTCAATATTTGACAGTCCTTTACTTGTCATGGATTTCAAAAACAAAATGTGAATTTGAGTGCTCAAGCATTTCTAATGAATTTTTAAAGCCTACAGGCTTTTAGATAAGGTAAAAACTCTGCTCCTTTTAACTGCCCACCTGCCTGATGAATTCTTTGGTCAAAGCCTGGAATTTTATTTTTCAACGTTTGGGAAAAAAATTACAATAAAAAGCCTTACAAAAAAAGACTTTGTGTTCAATGTGAGGGAATGGGAGCACTGATCAGGTTTTATTTAACTGTAAAGGTTAATCAAAAATGTTAAAGTAAATTTTTTTTACCATATCATTATGGTTTTCTTTGCAAGTGCACTTCTTTTCACCCAGGAAAACACTGTTTAGTAGGTAGAAAGTTGCTATTTTTCCATGTTCCATAGACAAAATGGAATTGTCTTCAGAGTTTCTAGTGTTTTACAGACTGAGGTAGCTTGGGAGTTAATATGTGTGTGATATTGCATAGCAGTGTAAAACATTTCACTTCAGACTGAAATCCTGTTCATATTATTGGAGTTCTCTGATGAAAGTTTGGTAAATGTAGCTTCCTAAATCAGCTGTGATTTCTAAAGATCTTAGATTATACGATTATAGGTATAAACGATTATAGGTTAAAAAAGGTGTGAGTATATGGGGTGTTGCATAATCCAGATATTTAGTGCCAGAGATAAAATTGTGCCTAGTCAAAATGTGAATTGAAACATTATAGTGGTGTATTTTACATGACGCTAATATACAAAGCAGTGTTAGTGTTCTAAAGCACTCTGTAGATCGCTTAGTGGTTATTTCAGAGATCTTTTTGTATCCAAACTCCTGAGCAGGGAGAAAACACTGCTGAAGCTCCTGCTGAAGAAGTCTGAATGGTGAAGAATTAATGCGGGGTAAATTATGCTGAAATGCAATACTCCTGCTTTAAAGAGCAGAGCAAGCACTTTCCTTGCGTTCCTGTGGCCCTTGCGTATTTATAATGAAACCCGCTGCAGGCCAGCAGCTCTGTGTAGTGCTGTATCATTTATAGCTGCAGCTCGACAACTTTTACCAGCAGGGCCCATCTCGGAGCGGTGGGGGGTCGGGCCCGGGTGCCGCCATTGCCGGCGGTGGGCGCGGGGCCGCGGGCAATGCTGAGGGCTCGCAGCATGGCGGCTGCGGGCGGGCCGGCGGCCGCCCCGGCCACCTCGGAGTCGTACACGGGCCGCGGCTCTTCCACCTCGGGCGTGGGAGGGCGGGCGGAACAGACGCCCCGCTACACCCTGGGGCTTCTGCAGACGCCGCACAGCTCGGAGAGCACCGGGGGTTCCTCCAGCGGCGGGGCACGGCCGGGCGGCACCAGCCGGGAAGGCCTCGCAGCCGGCCGGGCCGCCGGGAACAGTGCGGTGAAGCCGGCGGTTTCCGAAAGGGGAGGTACGTTCTCTGCCCCGGCCTTTATCTGTTGCTTTGTCGTCCTGCTGTCTTTGCTCGGGTCGGGTTCCGAAAGAGCTGTTTAAAGCAGTGCTTACTGAGACGGGGCGGCGGCAGCTAACCGTCATAGCGACCTTTTTCATTTAGCCGGCCAGAATAATCGTTCCTTGCACTTTTTAAACGAAATATCTCTTATTTTCTTTAAATAGTAGTAGCTGGGCTCTCTGGTGGGATCAATAAACGTGTTTGAATTGCTGCACAGTGTTTGCTTTACAGGAGAGAACCGAAACATTAGTTAGGAGTTTCGGGTTTGTATTTGATTTGTTGGTTATTTCGGGAGTTGTTGTTTTTTTGGTTTTGTTTTTATTTTTTCGCTTGGCTTTGAAATAGTTTTAAGAGCCTGTCAGTCTCGATGTGTGGTAAGAATGTTGTGCTCCTACAATGCAATACTGCTATTTGCCATCCTTTACAAAAATCTATTAAAGTCTGTATTTTGGCAGGCAGCAAAAAAAGTTAAAATTGTGGTGTTTTGAGATGAAAAGAAACTATGTAAAGAGTTGGAAATTATTTTAACACTTGGTGCAGTTAATTCTGATGTACATGTATCTCCATTATGTATAAATTGGAAATTAGGTAAAATGGGTTTGGATAATATATGATTACTGAGGAATCCTAAATACTATATACTATAGGAATACTAAAAAAAAACCCCAAACAGGATGCTAATTCGAATAGGATATGACTTAAATGTTGGGTTTGAGAAATACCTGTATATGGTTTTGTTCATCTGGTCTTTAAAATTACTATTTTCCCCCTGTTATGCCAGATTCGGTACCTTCTACAGGAAGTCTCTTCTGCCAAAATTCTGACTGAACTTACACCAAAATCTAAGTGAACGCTATTTTAAAAAAATTGTCAGTATGCATCGTAATGCTGATGTGTCCACTCTTAAAAAAGTCCCCAACCAAAGAGTCTGAGCTAATATTTTTATCACTTGTCACAGTTTTAAGATAAAAAAAGCTCCCAACCAAACACACACAAAGAAAATCCCACCTCACCCTCAAGAAAACCCAAACAAACCCCAAAACCTCAGTACGGTAGATATTTTTGTACCAGCCAACCTTGACAAAGAGTCATGCAGTTAATTGATCATCTAAAATCAATACTTAAGTATTTTGTCTTGTGTGTCAGTTTTTAATGTAATATAAGAAACAGAAACATTTGTGTTTACATGTTTTATACCTGGAGTTTTTTAAGTGGATATGCTGTTTATATTTTCATTCATTTTTTAATCTTAGAAAGCAGTTATCTAAACTAGATAAGGATGTCTTCAGTCATCTCAAGAGAGTTAAAAACAAGTTAATTACTTAAAAAATGTATTGGAACTTAAGTGTTCTGAGACAAAGATATTTTGCAGGACTTAAAAACATAAGTAGATCTTAAATACATGTGTGAAAGAAACTGCTGTTAACAAAAACATCCCAGATTACTGTGTAATTTCTGAGAGTCGATCCCCATAAATTCAAAGGGTTATCATTCCCAAGTTGTTCTTAGTTATCTTTTATTGTCCTGTTTTTTAAAAGGAATGCTCAGCCTTTAAAAAAAGGTTTTTGTAAACGTGAAGTTTTAGGTAATGATTTTTCAAATGATGGGCAAATGTGAGATAAACTTGATATAAAGCCTTCTTTCATAAATCTAGAATTCATTAGAATATGAAATGATACTTAGTAAGTGACTTCTGTCGTATTATTTCAGTTCAACAATGTAAATAAAATTTTTATTGGCACTGCATGTAATCTCATTGTAAAAAGTAATCATGTTAATGCAAGGTTTTCAAAGCAGTCTGATTTATTTCATTTTGTACTCTGGAGAGCTTTCATAGAATGACGTTTTGTTTGGATATCTCTACTTCTGCTAATAAAAAATGAAGTTTTGTAAACTGTTTTTTGTATATTGCTTTGTGAATAAAAATTTGTTGTTTCATAATTTACTTATTTCTCTCCCCCTAGAATCATATTTTGGGGATAAAAGTTCTTGTGTAGAAAATGCTAACACATTGAATCTCACAAGTTCTTCTTCTGTGCGAGGCCTGAATAGCACATGTATAGGAAAAACACCTCTTTCTTCTGGTAGATCTGGTTGCAGAAGCCATACCCCCCTTATGGGATATTCGGGTAAGATTAACAGCTCTTAGAGGAAACAGTCCACCTTTTATTTCTGATGTTGTTTTATTAAACAGTTTAATTTTTAATGTGATATGTTAAGATACTAAAATAAAGGCAAAATACAATGTGTTTTGTACCACAGGGGATGCTGCCAAGGAACAATGTACCAACAAGAAAATACTACTTTACGTACTGAAATGATGTTTTGGTATTGCATCCTCTTGCTACTTACTTCACATTCATGTATGAATTATCACTGTAGTTAGAATTCAGACTTTTTTCAAATTGTCCAAAATCAAATTGTATTTGTGGACATGTAGTGTGGTCACTAAAGAGCCCAAATTCATGCTCATCTCTAATCAGGGTTTATTTTTAGGGTTGTAATGCATTGGACATCATATATAACATAATTCTCAAGTTTCTTAATGCAAGTTTTATGTATTTTATGTTGGCATGTTCGGAGGTATAGAACGCTAGTTCTTCAGAGCATTACACAGTAGCTGATGTTACATTTTGCAATGCTTCATATGAGCAAAATGGTGTAACAGGGTAATGATGCCTTGTGCCATGTTATATGTATCATGTGCTCTGGTAATGCAAAGGTAGTGGGATTTAAAGTTAGTTCTTTCACGGTCTGACTAATCATTATCAGTTCAGTCTTTAGTGTTCTTAAAGACTGAACTGATAATGATTCTTTCATGCATCTGTATATTTGTTTATCCTTGCTCTGTCCTTTGTAATGCTCCTTGGTCAATCTTTCATTAATCCGTGTTCAATGTAACTGAATATACATGATTGTTTTACAGTTACATCCTCATCTGCAGTTTCTGCTCATACTGTTGCATCGGTTATTGTAGCTGTAGTAGAAGGAAGAGGCCTTGCCAGAGGTGAAGTAGGAATGGCCAGTATAGATTTAAAAAATCCTGAGATGATATTATCACAATTTGCAGACAATACAACTTATGCCAAGGTATTTTATGGCCTAATTATTGTGACTTACTTTCTTGAAAAAAAATTATGACTAATAGGAAATTAATTTTCTAGTTTGTGGAAGAGATTTCTCAGAAGTGGAAGTAACAAGTTCTAGAAAATGTGCAGTGTTGAAAAGACTGCTACTTTCCTTACTGTGCCTCCGATATTAAAGAGGCAAGAATGTTTTTAAAAAGAAAAATAGCCTTTCTACAAAATACATCGTTTGTAGGACTGAGATGCCTGGTTTTAAAGAGCATTGGGCAATATATGGTAGTAGAACTTGTAAGTATTCTTCACCAGGCAAAACAACTCTTGAGAACAGAACTACATAGATGTGTGTGGGTGTGTGTGTGAGATAGAGTAATTATAGTTCTGGCGTTGGTTACATAAATACTCCGTCTCAGTTTGAAGTAAAATTCACTCAATTTACAGCCAGCACTGCATATTCTACATTAATTTGGCGAGTAATCTCTGGTTTATGCAGCAACAGCATTAGTGAAACGTCTTAATTTCGTGGGGTTTTTTGTAGTTATGCATGCTAGAAAATAACGTGGCTTGTAGCATCTTTACAATATTCAAAGAAACAAAAGCTCTATTAGGACAGTAAGTAGCTCTGACTCAGGATATAAACAACCATCAAATCTGTTTACTAAAACAGGTGTTGTATAATGTTGTACAATGTAAATTGTCTTAGATTACAGTTGTTATATAATGTACAATGTTGTGTAATTTGGATTTCTTTGTTTTGTTTTACTTTTAAGCACTTATTAGTGCTTATAAAGCCTGTTCTGGTCTCAACATACACAGATACATATTGAACATCCTTTATAGCTGCCTCACAGGCCATGGTCAGATTGTTCATCGTTTTCCTGCCATACCGTTATAAAGGCTGCCATTTTCTTTGTACACATATGTTCCTAATTTTCCATTAAGATTACTGAGTTCTCTGTTCTATGCTCGTACCTAATACTGCGTTCACCGTCCAGTCAAAAAAAGAGAGATGCTAGTGTACAACTGCTTTTCCCCTAATGTGAGAAATGTCCTAACAGCCCAATTTCTTGCCTTAATCGTTCACACCTTTAACAGTGTGTGAAAAAAATCATGTTGTCAGAGGTTTATGTCCATGGAGGAGACCGAGGAGTCCTGTACCTTTTGTTCTTGAACAAAGGGAGAGGCCATGGGGCATTTCCCCATGGGGTCTCTCAAACTGTTGGAGGACTGCAGCCTGCTTTTTATCCTAATCTTCCTGGCTGCAGAACCTTTGCCCATTCCCTGTTGGCTGAGGTACTTGGGAGGTACAGACTTCCTGATCTGCCTGCTAAATGTTTCCCTTAATATGCTCCCCCCTGTATAACATATGATACATGACCGTTAAAATTAGCTTTAAGTCCACCCTGGGTGGGGAATTTAATATTCATAACCCTATTAAATCTTTGTTCTTCTCAAAGTTCAGGAGTTGAGCATGACCTTGGCTAAGCAGCAGTCCGTGTCAGTTAGTAACATTTTTTGAAATTGATGGTTTGTCCCATTACTTCCTCATCTACAAGTCTCTGGCCCTATCTGCAAGCACATTCACACAATCTGTTTGTAAACACACTTTCATCTTATTCCTTTCAACAATTCTGTCTTACCTGCTGATCAGCTGTTTTCTTACACTCTCAGAATCCATGCTTTGCCTAGTGATTGGTTCTAGCCTACTGTATTTTCTCTTTCTTGTGCATACTTTTGTTTTTGAATGTTCTGCAAATAAATTCAGGAAAGTTTTTCCTGTGTTCTTTAAGATCTTCAAGATTTGCTGAACTGTGATGCCACTGGGAAAAAACTTCCTAGTAGTTAGCAGATATGAAGGGCAGTGACAGCCTTCCCACCCCAAATGCCCTTAGATGATTTTGTGTATTTTTTATGCTTGTTTACCTTTTTATTGGGACATCATCTGTCCCTTCTTGCACATCTTAACTTCTAAGCAGTTAAAATATAGTCTGGTTTTTTCATGTTTCTCCCTTGACAATTTGTGAATGCTGGTATAAATGAACATAAATGTATAATGTTGTTTGTCCTTTCTTATACAGTAGAATAGCATATAGTCTACCAATAATCACTACAGGGGGTGTGCATAACATAGAGCTGGTAAAATACGCACAATTTTAGCTATGTTAATACCAAGATAAATGTTACTAGAGAAGGTTAAAACAAAATAAAGAACTAGTCTCAATCAAAATATTAGTAGTATTCAGACATGTTGCATTTCTTCATCATCCAGAGCACCATTAACCTTCCAGCTGCAAGCACAGAAAGCTGCCATCTGTTGACATAAATCCTTCTCCCCCATCATAGCCATGGAATATAGTTTTGGATATTTACCTCTTGCTTCAACAGCAAGCATGATTTTAAGCATATTCAAATAACGGGATAGGCTCTAAGTTTTGTTTGTTTGTTTTTGATTTAGTTTCATGTATATTTAGATACATATTAATTTGACTCAGCGTAGAAGTTACCAGAAAATCAAGCAGAACACAAACTGATTCTAAAATACAAGGGTTCTATATTTTGTTGTTGCTGGTCATTATTGTCTGAAATGTTTGAGATTATATAATTTTTTTTATTGAATTATTTTGAATATTTTGTTCAGGTTATTACTAAACTGAAGATTTTAACACCACTAGAAATAATAATGTCAAACACTGCTTGTGATGCAGGGAATACAACAAAATTGTTCAGTCTGATAACAGAGCATTTCAAGGTAAGATCTAAAATTTCATTCAATGTTTTAGAGTTCTTGTTGATCACTTTTATATGATGGTTGATTTGAGAGTTTTACACAACTTTTAAAATCTTAAGACAGATTTTAAAATCTGCAGACAGATTTTGTTTTCTGTGATTTTCAGGTCTAATTTTAGAATGGTAGTGAATAAACGAAATGTAGCTCCCACGCTGCTACTTCTAATACTGACAATTACAGAGATAGGTATATTGCTGATGAAAGCTGAAAGTTTTGAATTTGTGGCATTGGGTAATACCAAACATAGGGAAGATACAGAAATTTAAAAATCAAGCATTCTTCTTTGCTTCTCCCTTGTTCTCTCAACCTGATAAATCAAGGCGGCTGCTGTATCACAGAATGGGAAAAAGAGCATTGTCAGGTTAAAAGAGGATAAAATGAACTAGAATAAGTAATTTATGAGTACTAAAGCCTCAGAACCTTTAAAAAAACTATTAATTACTGCCTGAATTGCTTCATGCCTACAGAGCTGATGGCTTCTTCATGAGTGCTCTTCTACTTCCTGACCTTTCTCCTCTTTTTCTTGCATAAATCACTTGTGCATCACACATCTCCAGTTACATTGACCTGCTTGTGCTAGTAAGCTAGAACGAATACTTCTATGAAGGCAGATTGCAGAATCAGTTGATAGATTTCTTGAAAACATGTATCACTAGAAAAATACAGAGGTCTCGCTGATGTAACTTTTAAAACTATATGCTTTCATCCCCGTCTTAACAGAATGTGACTTTTACAACTGTCCAGAGAAAATACTTCAATGAAACAAAGGGTTTGGAGTACATAGAACAATTGTGTGCATCTGAATTTAGCACCATTTTCATGGAAATCCAATCAAAGTATGTTTAAATAAGGAAAAGCATACTGTGTCCAGATAAGTTTTTAATGTACTCATTACGTATGTCTGTGTCATGTTGCAAAAGTTAGAAAACCCTTAACAGAGCTGTCTTTTTGTTTTGCCCTCCAGTGTTTCTGATATATCTAGAAATGTAAATAGAAAGTCTGTTACACAGTTGGGTGTTTTTTTGAGTTTTCACAGCTTGCCACTTCATTTTTTCTCATTCTTTCCATAAAGACAACTTTCAAGAGCTGTGATTGCCTTTCTTTTTGGCCTCAGCAAGCATTTTCTATGTATCAACAATTTTAAGTGTTGATACTTTGTGATGAGGGCCTTCAAATCACATGTGTCTGTTGAAATATGTATGTTCACAATACCAGCGATATAGTGTAGGCTGTCAAGTGTACAGAGACTCACACATTTACGAATATTTGATTTGCATTAATATATGTTCACTAGACATGGGTTCATGCATATTTGAAATATACTGCTTTTTCAGTGCTATCAATCGCAGTAGTTACCAAGCACAGTAGCGTGAATGTTATTTCTGTAGTGCACTACTCTTTTGGTATTTCAATAGCAGTATTCAACATTCATAAAAGATTGTTTCTTTCCAAGGTATTACTGTCTTGCAGCTGCAGCAGCTTTGCTAAAATATGTTGAATTTATTCAAAACGCTGTTTATGCGCCTAAATCACTCAAGGTGCGTTTCCAGGGGAGTGAGAAAACAGCTATGATAGATTCATCATCAGCACAAAATCTTGAACTAGTGATTAATAACAGAGATTCTAGGTAAGAATAGTTTTTTTCAAGTTAAGTTTTTATAAAGATGGGTTTCTCTAAGTTTTCTTGATATTTGTGTCAAAGAGGTGACTATTATATTTATTTCTATATGAGAGAACTTGCATACCATTCAGAGCTTCTAAAAAAATACTTTGACAGAGAAATATGTTACAATTCAGCACAAAATTTCTAGCACAGGAAATCCTAAAGTGACTTGTAGAAAGAGATGATGAATAATCATCTTTACATTGATGTTTTATTCAGACTTAAAAAAATTATTTATGCAAAATTGTACAGACTGTGAAATGAAAGAGGCAATATTTCTGCAAGTTTCTTATGTTGGATTGAAACACCTACATTTTACTCATTTTACACAAGATACCTGCTTCAGCCTTGAAAGGTTGTTTTGTTTCCTTTTAGATCTAATAGTGGGAAAGAGTAATTTCTATAATAATGGGAATGTGCAATGTAGTACTTGATTGCATGGTAGTTTTTCACATTGAGATCAATGCTTGGAGCACTTCCTTCATTGGCAGTTGCCTCGTAGGCAGAAGAAACTTCAAGGCTTACTTTCTCCAGACTGCTACGCTTCTGGTTAGCAAGAGAAATACTTGGAACTTGTGTTTTGCTGCCTGTCAGGTTCTGAGATCCACCTCTGTTTAGATGTGCACTTAATCACTCTGACAGAAAAAGGGGAGCCTGTAGATTCCTCATTCACCAAGTACGGTTCATAAGAGCTTTCCCCTTGGGGAGATACAGTCGAACCACAGAATGCCTTGCACAGGAGGGTACTTTTGGAGCAATATTTTTTTGAAAAAATATTTTTCTGTTCTTAATTTCACAAATGGTTTTGAGAGGAAGGTTGTTACAGGAGGAACTGAGCAACAGTAAACTGCTTTACATTTCTCTGGGGCTTTTTTTAGCATTACCGATGCAGAATTTTTGCTGATCCATTGGCAAGTTTGAATCAGCCAAACATAGCTATTTTTATTACATAGCTCTTACCCGCGAAGCCTGGTTAGGTATCTTTGTATTAGGTATCAGCAGGTAAAAGTTAACAGTACAGGCATACACCAGAAATACCTAAGTCAAATTTGTGTGCCAGTCTTAATTCTGGAGGGACTTGTCTCTCTTTATGTAACTGTGCAGGGAAATAAGTCCTCAGTTGCCTAAAGATAGGCACTTTGGATACTCTGCCAAATGTAGGGTTCCACTTCAGTGTTGTCACGGGTTGCATGGTACGGTAAATGCACCCTTAATACAACTGGGTTTGAATTTCCCCCTTTTTAAAAAATTCTCTTGACTATTGCTTTGCTTTTTTTATACCATGGCATTTCAGGGTGTTTCTGGTCACTCTGTCGTCTGCCTGCCTACCTACCTACCTACCTACCTACCTACCTACCTACCTACCTACCTACCTACCTACCTGCCTACCTACCTACCTTCATGGTGTTTGTTTTGTGTATTGTATCAGGTTTCTTCCTAATCAAGTTCTGGTTTAAATCAATATGTCATTACGGCCCTGGTATTTCATGGCTCTTTTTCCAGCCAATAGCATAGAAGATTTCAGGTTTCTAAAACTACTAGACTGTGTAGTAGGTGTAACTATTATAGATGGCTTATTCTGCATAGATGTGATCACCCATAGATGCAAGTGTGAAATCCTGGGATTCACAACATGTAAAATCCATAAAGATGAAACTAATATTTATAAGCATAAAAATTATAAGCATGTTATTTAGCTCCTGTATTGACTGAAATATGTTCTTTAAAAGAATAAAACCAAAAACTATTTCTCTTTTTTACTTGTATTTTAAATTATTTCCAGAAATGTATTTCAAGCAAATTATTCTGATTAATATTTGATCTCTGATTATAATTTAATAATTTGCCTCCTTGTGTAGGATTGGTTTGTTAATTTTTAATTCGTTTAATTGAGAGGGGAAAATGTGAACTTTACCACTGCAGTAGCAATGGAATACTACTACAAAACATGAATAAAATACTAAGTACAAATGTATTTCTATACTTATATAATTGAGGGCTAATATTATATGAAATTACATTGAATTACCTAGTTTTCTAAACTGCTGTAGTTCATATAATATACATGGCAAACCAGGAGATGCTAAGCATGCCTCAGATTTGTAGGATACTCTTGCCTATAAATGTCTCCTGACACTTGCTGTCTCTTTTTTTCGGTGTATGTATTATTCACATCTATTTTATTTTCAAAGGAATGGTCACACACTTCTTGGTGTTCTAAATTACACTAAAACTCCCGGTGGAAGTCGAAGACTTAGGTCCAATATCCTGGAACCTCTAGTTGACGCTGAAACAATTAACACAAGACTGGACTGTGTTCAGGAATTACTCCAGGATGAGGAGCTCTTTTTTGGTCTTCAAGCAGGTAGTAGTTTATTTTGTAACGCTTAATACTATATTTCTTTTTAAACATTTTTTTTAATATAGGAAAGTATGTAGTGTGACTCAGTATGTTTGAAAAGTATTTTTAAATGGTTTGTTAGGTGACATAGTAAACACTTAATTTTTTGAAGTAATCTATATTATCATAGTGATACTTTTCTCAAGTACTTTGCTTAGAAAAGTTGAATTTCTCTGATAAAGTGTATAGATGTCTATGAGCCAATAGCTTTTTAAAAGAGTTGGAGTTTGTCTCTTTACCTCTATGGCAGGTTATGCATTATGTTTGATGTATACAAGTATGTATAATGTGTACATGAAAAAGCAAACACATTGCTTAAGTAATACTTGCTTATAAATATCTTTTTCCTGTTTCTTCGTAAAACATATGATCCAGAGAAAGGTAAAATGCAATACTAAAATTAGTCCACCTGAAACTGGATCATATAATCTTCATCTGTGTCACCAGAGAAATACAATTCAATCTAAGAAAAAAAAGTATTTCTGAATTGACAGATGTCTGCTTATACAATAATCACTGCATGCTTAGGTATGGTAAGGCGTAAGTATAGTTACGACAAAATAATTCGGATATTAGCTATTTTTAAGCTAGTTTTTACCCTGTAAATAATTTTTGACAATAGGATGTAAGAAAAAGATTAGCATTAGTATAGCTAATTAATTGTGTGCTTTCAAAGAAAATACATCTTCTTAAAATTTCAGTTTAATTTCTGATGTGTATACTTTTGTTTTACAGTTATCTCAAAATTCCTGGATACAGAACAACTACTTTCAGTTTTGGTACAAATTCCAAAGCAGGATACAGTATGTTTCAAAATACACCTTGGAAAATTAATTTCTTTAACATACAATATATAAATGTGATGTCTATAATTCATCTTAATTTGTGCAAATGTGCTTCCAAAAATGTTTACTCTTTTATCACTCCCCACCTTTATTCTTCATAAGAGTATATTTTATTCAACAGTACTCAAATGAGCGTGAGGAATTTTCTTCACATCAGCATAAATGGAAAAAGTGTTTAGTGACTCAGTCCTAGTGACTGTTATGTCTAAAAGCAAGATTATTTTTTCAGTAGACCTTGCCTCATATATCAGTCTGTATGTTAACACATGTAATACAAGTATCAAAATGGAATTTTGACGCACAAGTAGTTCACCAGTGAATCTTCATTGAGACCAGACCCAACAGTTAA
Organism: Leptocoma aspasia; assembly: GCA_013399835.1. Lineage (NCBI taxonomy): Eukaryota > Metazoa > Chordata > Aves > Passeriformes > Nectariniidae > Leptocoma > Leptocoma aspasia. The sequence goes on along the minus strand of VXAX01004225.1, from coordinate 12,645 downwards.
CTACAGTGAGCTTGAGGTTACTGAACCTTAGCTTTGTGCATATTGAAACCATGGTGTTAAAAGTTGCATTTGCCTACTGTACTTGAGTTGGATATTTCTGCCACAACTTTTGAAGCTGATGATTCCTTATGTTTATGCTTGTGCGCCAGCATCTTATATACTCACAACTCTTTCACCTCTCAGTGTCTTCTCACATGCTGATTTACCTGCTTAGATAAAGGATTTGTCTAATTCTAGTTGAAGAAATCAGGTACAGACTCAAACAGTATGCAGATGCAAAGTTGTCTAAGTGAGCTTATGAAGCGTTTCAGAAATTTTCATTAAATGTATAAGCCTGTTGCTGTTAAGAATATGAGTTCTAATAGTTCTTAAGTACTTTTTAGAACAGTCATACAAACACTTCCAATATTTGGAAAATTTTTCAACAGGTTAAAACTGCTGAATCAAAAATAACTAATTTAATCTACTTGAAGCATACCTTAGAACTTGTGGAGCCTCTGAAAGTAAGCGGTCTTCGTTCTTTTTTTTTTTTCAGTAAAGACCATTTTGTCCTTATTTTTATGGAGTGCAGTTTATTAAATTTCATAGAATATCTCAAGTCAGAAGGGATCGATAAAGTAAAAGAAGAACAGAGTTACAGAACACGATACTGCCAGCATAGTACGTTGATTCTTAGCGCCAGTTGGAAATACAAATTTGTGTCTATGCTGTGAAGAGCAGGATTCCTATCAGTACCTAAATAATGGATTATATAACAAACATTTAACTGAAACTCCTGCTCAGATTCCAGAGACTATTTACAAAAATGCTGATTAGCCTCACTGAATCTGACAACTTTCAGTCCTTTAAAAAGGCTGCAAAAAGAAGTAACTGTCATGTCCATATTTTAATTTTCAACAGGCTGCTTTAAGAAGCTGTAACACACAGCTGCTAAAGGCTTATTACAATTCTCTTGAAGACACAAGGTATTTATCATAACACTTAGCTACTGTGTTAGAAACTCTCATCTCAAAAGTGCCTGTAAGATAAAAGATGCTGCATTTTTGCTTGTTTATAGTTATGAGTATGGCTTAATTCTTTTGCTTAAAGCTGATTTTAATTGTCAGAAAAATCTTAATTTTCAACTAATGAATACAGGGATAAAAGCAAGAGAGCTAGCTGTGATAGTGGAGTTGCTGCTGAACTGAACTCCCTTAGAAATAATTCTGAAAAGATAAGAGTAGTGGTTTCCTAGAGTCTCCATAATAATGCAAAAATCAAGTGTTGTGTACTTGAAAAAAATGTATATTTGACAAATAATTTATATCTCCCAAAGATATGAATAGTGGTTATTGTCCGACTTTGGTATAGTCACGGTTCATTTTGAGGTGAAAATAGAAATGAAATGTAGTGTTTTGTTTAAACAGTAGAAAGTTTAAAAGTAGCTTCACTTACTTGTAATGCTGCTACTTGTAATTTGGGGATGATACTGCAAGTAAAAATCATAAATGTTATGTATCTAATTAGTGATACAACTGATACTGCAGATTTGGAATTATACTTGAAAAGATTACAACTGTAATTAATGATGATACAAGATACACAAAAGGATGTCTGAGTATGAGGACCCAGAAGTGCTACGCTGTTAAGCCTAACATCAATGAATTCCTCGACATAGCTCGTAGAACATACACGGAAATTGTTGATGACATAGCAGGTATTTCTAGACTAAAATTTGTATTTATTTGGAGTTTAAAGTACATTGCACTTGACATACAGAAGCTGTGTAATTATATGTGTTATAACCTTCTTATATGTAAAAAGTATTTAGTATTGGTATGAATTGATTGTCATTGATAAGCAACTGAGATTCTCCATTTCTGGATAAAAACTCAGTTTTATTTTAATAAAATTGAATAATTATATGGTGGTTCCTATACTCTGTTAGTCCTTGTCCTCTTAAAGCGCAAAAAAGTCGAAGTAACGGAACAGAATTCTCCACCTAAAACATTCTGCATAAAACATGTACATCTTCGGTTTAGCTTCTTCATTTAAAATATCTGAGTTCTTTGTTCTTTATATTTTAAGCAGTCTTGATCTATCTGCAGACTACCTTTTAGCTAAGGTATTAAGAGTTGGAAAATACGAACAAAAGGAGTTTTAGCACGATGCGCATTACTGTATTTTAGTAACCTTCCTGTTTATCATTATGTCAGAAGAAAAAAATTTCTTCGGAAAACTGATTTCCTTTTTTTAGTATAAATTATTGATTTCTAGAAAGGACCATCTTAGTGTAGTCTATAGTCTAAAAGAGCATCAGAAACTTCAGCACCTGTCGTATGTTGTGAAGTTCCTGTTTTATTCTATTCCTGCATTCATACATAGTGAAAAATACAGATGGTACTAGTACTAGTTTTGTATTTCTGAAACCTTCCATTAACAGTTTCCATCTTTGTACCAGCACAAGTTGGGACTGAGGGGCAGGGGGTGTACATGAATATATGTAATTTGGTTAAGTCTTCGTATACCGTATGTAGGTATGATAACACAACTTGCCGAAAAGTACAGCCTACCGATGAAAACAAGTTTCAGCTCTGCTCGTGGATTTTTTATCCAGATGAATGCTGATTGTTCAACATTACCTAATGGCCAGCTTCCATCAGAGTTTACAAAGGTATTTGTACAAAATATGTTTTAGCATAATATATTTGTATACTTTATTTACGATATATAATACATTAATAAAAGTACACATTACACAATAAACAATAATAAAAAGAATTTCAATTAAGATATTTAGAAGGAAATGAAGTTTTAATTGGGCTGTTTTTATAACTACTCTATATTCAGTTATATAATCAAAAATGCGCAAGTACATGCAGTTATGTTTTGTGTAAGAATAAAGTTGTATATCTTGCTAATTGTTATCTTAAATGGAATGTTCATAAAAAATTATACAGTAAAAACGAAACTGGGCATTGTTTTTTCTCTTTTGTTTCCCCATATGGTTCCCAATTTGGTTTTTAGAAGCTGTTTTTCCTTCTGATAGTAAGGCAAGCTCTTATTGTTGTTTTCAATTCCCCATAGATCACGAGAATGAAAAACACATACAGCTTCACTTCAGCGGATTTAATAAAAATGAATGAAAGATGTCAGGAGTCCCTGAGAGAAATATATCACATGACCTACTTGTAAGACCTGTTAAAACTATATAATATTTGCTAAGTACGTTTATTTTCTCCAATTATCTGCTCATTACATGGGCTTTTAAAGCTCTCTTTCTGTTAAGTTATGGCTACTTACAGAAATAGACTAAAGCAACACTGTTCAAGTGTACCTCCTGAGACAAGGAAAAAACCCATGAGCTGTGTATTGCATTAAACATGTTTGCAAATATATTGGCATTTATTAATAGAAGTGGTCATCACGTAAATTTTTTATAGGTGAATTATCTGCACAAAACAGCACAATTAGTTTTGCATCAGTAGTGCAGAATTGGTACTTTTAGTCAGTTCCTTATATTTAGAGCAGAACTGTCTATTTTTGTATCTTGTCCTAGCTGCGTGTCATGTTGCTCTCCTCTCTGATTCACAACTTAGTAAGTGTAATGTTACCTGTCAGTTGAATGAAAATTCTTTCTAGCAACCATGTCGGGCTTTTTTAACATGAAGGTCTAAGGGAATTAGAGTTGCATTTACCATGTTAATAAAACATGCTTGATTCCATAGCTATGTTTGTAGTTAATTCTCTGTGTGAAGCTTTCATATGAGCTGTCGGTATTTGAGGTATGTGTCTTGTCTGCTCAGCAGAACGTTAGCTGAGAAGATGGTACAAGATCTTAATTTCCTTTGAAGAAATGTATACATTTGCTCGCATCTAGTAGACATGATTGCATTTTATGAGTGACCTTTTATCCTAATGTATGCAGTATGAACTTTATAGTTCCTTTATTTCTGTAAGTTGTATAAAGTGACAGGATGTGCTGTGCAACAGCTAAATCAGTGTCTTATTTCAGAGTAGTGTGTAAACTACTGAATGAGATCTACGAACACATTCATTGCCTATACAAGCTGTCCGACATTGTATCTATGCTGGATATGCTGCTTTCATTTGCTCACGCCTGCACCCTTTCTGATTATGGTAAGTTTCTTCTTTGATTCTGTTACGGGTCAGATAAAGACCCTTCTGATGGAGAATAACCAGGCTGTTTTGTCTGGTTCCATTTCTTTTTCTGTGTCTCAGTAGTCTTTAGGTGAGAGTGTCTGGTCTGTCTTTGCCAGTTTTATGCTGATGTTCTTTCTGCTTCCATTCCTTGAAATTAAATTCTGCTAGTTAGCTGCGATAAGCCTTCCCAGTCACTGTTCTCAAAATAGACAGTTTAAACATATTCTGCTCAAAAGCATGAAGTGTATGGACACTCTCTGTTTACGCTTTTTTCTGTTCCATTAATGCTGGTAGATAAGGAGGAGCTGTGTGTAATTGGTTCAGAACCAATTTCTGACAGAAATCCGTAGAGATGGTTCCAGCGTCAAATAGATCTTGGTAGGCGTGGTACATTTCCAAATAATCAGTATGCTAACATATAAGAAAAATAGAAGGAATGCTACTTTCTTGTTTACCATGCAAATACAGGGTACATATGTAGAAGTAACAGGAGTCCACGACCCTTGTACTTCATAAAAATACTTCAGCTCTTTGCATTTTTATTACTGGAGTCCAGCCCTACTTACTAGGGAACAAAACCACAGAATGTTAATTTAGAAATAAAGTTTTAGTTATTGGGTTTTTTCTGTAGTCATAAATCATGAAGGCTTGCATGGTAATCAGAATCTGTACCTGCAAGTGGCTGGTAATTCTTCCCAAGAACTCTGCTCTGGAAGAATTAACTGTATTTCAAAACATACTAGCTTAATATTGTAAAGGTTCCCACACTAACTCCTTATTGTTTTACATCTTTTTTTCTCATTTAGTTCGTCCAGAATTTACCGATACTTTAGCAATCAAGCAGGGATGGCATCCCATTCTTGAAAAGATAGCTGTGGAAAAGCCCGTGTCTAACAACACGTACCTGACAGAGGGCAACAATTTTGTCATTATTACAGGACCAAATATGAGTGGAAAATCAACATACCTGAAACAGATTGCTCTCTGTCAAATTATGGCACAGATTGGTGAGTAAGAGTGTACAATATTAATAATCTTCTGCAGCAAATTTTTTTTTTTTTCTGGTTAAAAATATTTATGAAGTTGAATGATTTCGCTTCCAGAGTAACACTATATCTAAATAAAATATTAACAGGTAGTTTGTAGTTAATTTTCTTCTGTCAGCTCTTGTGTTGCCGACAGAGGCATCTGCAAGGTTTTTCATCTGCCACTGGAAACATATGGGGCCCCATCTGTGCATCTTGAAGCGTCCCCAGTCTATTTTCAGAGAAGCACAGTTGCATGCCCTAGTTCTTCAGAGCACCGTAACCCAATCTAATGCCTTCTGCTAGATTGATAGTGAGTGTCCTTCAAGTATGCTGGTCAGACACATGTGTTAGTCATCCAAAAGAAACACGTGACCTCGAGCATCCTTAAATTACATAGAGAAACGTGTTTCCAGACAAGTACAACTCATAGATAAATAATCAACTACTTCAAATAACAGTAGTAACAAGTATTGTAAGGTTCTGTTACTAAAGTTATAAAAGGAAACCAGCTATTTGTAAAGTCTAACTGAGATTCATTCCTATATTCAGGAATTCCTCATGACTTTTTTCTTAAGTAAGTCTGGTAGCACAGGTCAAAGACCTAACTCTATAGAGTGAAGCTATTTAGCAGTGGAGAATGAAATATATCCGCCAGGCATTTGTGGGTTCAGTCCCCAATAACTGCAAGTTCTTGAGGAGTTGCTCTCAAAACCATGAGTTTAATATGAATAAAGCAGACTGGCAAAAGGTTTTTGGCAATAGGTTCCTGTTTCTTCCTGTTCGGTAAAACTGCTATGCTTTGAAGTCCGATAAAGGCAACATCATCTTGACCTTGGGAAACTAATGTTTCTTGGGATTAGTAAATCAGTGGCCACAGAAATGTGAAACAGTCCTAGAGTTCATTGTTTTTTCTGCATCTCTTTAGACTGACAAACAGCTTCAGACATACGGTTTCTTACAAGTTTCACTGATAAGCTTCTTTAATTATCCTACCTATGTAATAACTTTTTCTTATAAATTAATGGTAGAACGTTATCTTACAAAACTTTATCGAGTAAGGTGCATTCTCTGCTGTGAACAAAAACCAAGTGTAAAAGTAATTTTTTTCCCCAGTGACGTATTCAGGGAGATGTCATAGTGATGAGAGAAACTTGTATTTTACTTGCTTTGTAGGTTCTTATGTCCCAGCAGAGTATTGTTCTTTTAGAATCGCAGAGCAAATTTTTACCAGAATAGGTATGGATGATGATATTGAAACAAATGCATCAACATTCATGAAGGAAATGAAAGAGGTATGAAATATAGCTATCCAGGTCCAAGGCCCATTTTTTACTGTTAAGCTAATAGAAGTGGTACTAGTATATTTCCACTGAAAGAGTGTACTTTGAAAAACAGTCCAAAATTCAGCCTTCATCTCTTTTATGATAAACCGTAAAATAACAGGCATCTCTTAAATAGAAAGATTGTGTGAGTAAAGACAGTGTGAGTAAAAATCAGTGCTTTTTTGGATAGTACTTGCAACATTTTTTGGGTTGGCTTAGACGTTAAATTGTCATTTGTAGGGGCCTAAGCTCTCTCAGTTTCCTCTCACAAACTGATATCATTTTGAGGGCAAGTGATAAATTCAGTGGAAAAGAGAGAGTGCTGTAGTGTGAGTCTTTGTTTGATTAGAATTGACAGCTTGAAAAGCTTGTTTGAAAGCTTTGAAAAGGTAAAATTGCTGTATCTCAAGGGATTTTTAAAAAATTTCTGCATTGTGTTCCATGTGAATAACATAAAAAATTCCCTTTTAAAAAAACCTTATTAAAAATGTATAGGAATGATAACACTTTGAATATTCTTCTAGATAACATACATCATACAAAATGCTAACGATAAATCACTCATCATTATTGATGAACTTGGCAGAGGTACCAGTGCCGAAGAAGGTATTGGCATTTGTTATGCTGCCTGTGAATATCTGTTGAACTTAAAGGTAATTCTATTTTGAAAGAAATTTAAGCCTTATAATTGTTTTGTCATCCTGAAAGTAAATACAGTATTTTCTCATAACTTAACATCAGTTTTGCGAAGATTTCTTGGCTAAATATGGTATTTTTCATAACCGGTGAATAGTAAGAACTGCAGCGATAGGGGAAACATGCTGACGTAAGCTGCCGTTCTGTTCACTGGTTGTCGTGATTTAACTAACCCCAGTCGGCTGCTAAACACCACCCAGCTGCTCGCTTGCTCCCCATAGTGAGATGGGGGAGAGATCAGCAAGGTAAAAGTACAAGAACTTGTGGGCTGAGATACAGATGGTTTAGTAAGTAAAGGGAAGCTCTATGCAGAAGCAAAATAAGGAATTCATTCACTGCTTCCTATCGGCAGGCAGACGTTCGGTCGTTTCCTGCAATGCGGTGTTTCCTCAGTGACTGTTACCAGAACACCGAACGTCCTTCCTGCCTCCTCCTTCCTCACAATTTTTACTGCGGTGGTGTAGTATGGTATGAGATATCTCTGGGGTCAGTTTGGTTCAGCCATCCTGGCTGTGTCCCCTCCCAGCTCCATGAACACCCCCAGCCAGCTTGCTGGTGGGGCAGGGTGAGGAGCAGAACAGCCCTTGGTGCTGTGCAAACACTGCTCTGCAGTGGCTAAAACATGGGTGAGTTACCAGTACGGTCTCAGTCACAAATCCAAAACAGTGCAACACAAGCTACTATGAAGAAAACTAACTCTAGTCCATCTAAAACCAGTACACTGGTCACCGTATCTTTCTAAGTTGCTTGCAAGCTTGTAACTCTGTCTAGAAAAAGAATAAACCAGTGTTTTTAGTTTTACTCATTTAGTTTAGTTTTAGTTTTGCTTTATGCTTGAATGTTAAAGGTGAACCTCTTTAGCCGGTGCTTACCTTTCAAAGTACAATGGTAGTTCCGCACAACTTACAAATCGGTCACAGAGGTTAGAAACTTGTTTAAAAAAGTGGAAGATAATTTTAGACGGATTGCATGCTTCACCTCTATTGCTAGTTATGTGATCAACCTCAGGTGGCTGTTAGGAACCTTTTGAGTGTGCAGGTGTTTGTTTCTCCTCAGAGTTTATTCAGAGTACTTTTGAGGGTTTTTTGGTTTGAGAAGTTCAGATACTTTCTGTCACTTGTACTTTTGATAAAGAATTCCTTGAGAGAATTAAGCAACCGTTTGACAATCATTCCAATCCACACCAGTCAGATTTTGTAAGCATCATGGATTCTCTTTTGTTTCTGATATTGTTTTCCTTCTATTGAGAAATGAGCAGAAGAATCCTCAGTTGGAAAAGAAGTACTTGCCGATGGTAGAACGCATCCCTTAAGCATTTTCATTTGCTTTAGTAATGTAAAGATAGCTTTCCAGTGTTTTGGAGGAAAATCTGGACATCTGTGAGATTATTTAATTTTTCTTATTTATTATAATTTATTTCTGGATCATTGCCAAAATAAATTTTCTTTCTTATTTCCTTATTTAGGCATTTACACTGTTTGCTACACATTTCCTGGAGCTATGTCATATAGACGCTTTATATCCCAATGTGGAAAACTATCATTTTGAAGTGCAACATGTGAGAAGCAGTGCTGGAAATAAGGAGAAAATTGCTTACACTTACACACTTTCTAAAGGATACACAGAGGAAAAGAACTACGGTAATGGATTCCACTGTGACTTACAGTTGGCAAAAGTTACACAGGATACTACTTCAGTTATTAGGCATCTAACGGTATTTTTTCTGATGGTTTTCAAGGTTCCTCTTGAGTTTGTGTTTCTCTCAAAGAGAGAGATACAGAGATTTGCAGATCTATAATTTGTTCCAAATAATTGTGTGTTTTACATAACCACGTAGTGGGATAGTAGTTTTGGGTAGTATGAAGAACTTACATGATATTTCATAGTGAAAAAAATCTTACTGATGTCTTACTGATATCTCCTTGAGTCATGTGTGTTTGAATGAGTTGAGTCATTCTAAGCATATGCTACTTGAGTTCATTTTATCTGCACTTATGGAAGTGAATGAATGTTCTGGACAGATTTAAAGATGTGTCTGCCATAAGCAGTGATATGACTGGTTAAGGGCAGGTTGGCTCTTTTGGATTAGCAAAAAGGAATCAAGTTTCTTTAAAAAAGGAGAGGAATTTTACAGTATATTAGGCTAAGACAATTTTGAGAGGGTCTACAAAAGCATCAGTGTTCTCTGAAAAGTGGATTTACTTATCTTTTAACTTCAGAACAAATTATAGTGTAGATTGTACAGATTGATTAATTATGGGTCAATAAAGAAAAGAGTGAATGACAAAGATTTAAAGAAATCTGTATCTTCCCAAATGCTAGATTCGGATGTTGATTCCTTGACTGAGGTAACATTTAATCAAGAGGAAATTAGCTACACATGACTTTTGCAAGCTATTGGTAACCAAAGACTAGCAATTTTTCCAGTTAAGCTTGAAGTAACAGGACTTAAAACTTACCTTGATTGGCATTTCAGAATAAGTTTGTTTGGCAGCTCAAGCTCAATTTTAGGTGCTATGCCACCACTAACTCCAAAGAATTGTATGTTTAGAGAGTAATTTCTGAGACCAGGAGACCTTTAGAAACTCAGTGTTCATGTCTTGGCGTTACCTTACTTGAGCCAAGTCCCATTCTAAGAAAGGGTGCAAAAGCTCTTCATCACCCTTTTTCATTTTTAAACCTGCAGCATTAAACCACCCAATGAACCACAGACTTTCCAGGGGTACAGACAAAGGAAAATGTTAAAAAATCATTTTAGGACAGTAAAAAATATTTACATCTCTTTCTTAGCCCAAGTATCTGGAAGTTTGCCTGTTGGCAACAAAGAAGTTGAAAAATGACATCCATGTCCACTGGACGTCTGGATATAATTTAGAGTGCAGTTAGCAAAACCTCTGCATTTTCTGCCAAATTAAAAAACCCAAACCAAGGAAGCTGTTAACACTATGGTGCCATTTTTTTTCCTTTTAACCCCATAATATGTCTCATTCTATGCATTTACGGTATTACTGGCAGTAAATTGATGTCGAGGTGTTTCAGAGATGGCATTAAAACAAAGTAGACATGTTATTTTGTAACTCTCCAAACCTTATTATTACAAAAAAAAATCCAAAACAAAACAAGTTAAAAAAACTAAAAACAAAACCACCCCACAAACAAACAAACAAACAAACAAACAAAAAAAACACACAAAGAGAAAATATACCAAAATTATTTTAATTAAAATTAAATCTTTACCCCTTAGAAAAACAGGGGTTTAGTCTAAGTTAATTCTGGAAGACATAAAATGGAAGGTATGGATAAAAATTACATTAAAAATCCTGATTTGTGTTTTGTATGTTTAGGACTAAAAGCTGCAGAAGTGTCCTCCCTACCATCATCCATAATTTTGGATGCAAAGGAAATCACAAGTCACATTGCAAAACAAATTTTGGTATGTAGTAGAAAATCATAATGCTGTATTTCACGGTTTTTATACAGCTCAAATGTATTTTCAGTTTCTGTATGGTTACAGGGTAAGCGCTGCCTATGTTTTAACAAAAACCGATTTCATTAGACTTTGTATTTCGGGAACCAGTTCTGAAAGATTGTTGAAGATGACTGTTAGCTGACAACACAAAATGGTCCTTAGGGTGAAGGAGTATTTCATGTAATGCTTGTATGCAAACCAAGAATTGTGAGATCAAAACCAGGCTGGAAAATAGCTAATACTAGTATTTTTATAATAGAACATAATTTATTTCATATTTTAATGTGTGTATATTTTTAAGAACAGCACAGGCAGAAAAGCACTCCTGAGATGATGAAACAGAGAGCTGCATACCAATTAGCAATGAGATTGGTTCAGACTGCCAGAAATTCTCGACTGGACCCCGACAGTTTGCGTATCTATTTGAAGGCCCTGAAGAAAAAGTATGAAGCCAGTTGTCCCACACCCGGAAAAAATGATGAGCGATGTGTAACATAGGCTGTTCTAATTTTTGTGACTGCAAGATGATTCTGGTTTTCCCCACAGTATTATTACTGTCTTTTCACATGGTGTTATATTTTTAATTCTTAGTCTAAATTAGACTCAGTAATGGAAGACCATATCCTTTATGGGTCGTGTCC
>VXAX01004222.1:111081-125411 GCA_013399835.1 Leptocoma aspasia | reverse complement strand
CGCGGGGCTGGGAGACCCCGGGGCGCGGTCCCTGAGGGCTGGGGCGATGGCGGGAAACGGGGGCGGCTATGGAGGGGTTTGGGTGGGAAAGGGACCCTCAAGATCACCCAGTGCCACCCCTGCCGTGGGCAGGGACACCTCCCACTAACGCAGGCTGCTCCAAGCCCGTCCAGCCTGGCCTCGGTCACTGCCAGGGATCCAGGGGCAGCCACAGTTTCTCTGGGCTCCCTGTGCCGGGGCCTCCCCACCCTCACAAGGAGGAATTCCTTCCCAATATTCCGTCTCTGGGATTTGATGGGGACCTAGGCTGAGGTCTGCCACCTTGCAGAGAGCGCTGAGGCCTTTCTCAAGCTTTGCCAGGCTTTGTGCCCTCCAGATTTTCTTCCCGGAGCTCTCCTGGGCTCTGGAAGCGCTTTCTGTCCTCACAGGTCGTTTTGGAAAAAAGGCTGGTTCGTCCCATCCTGTGAAGTTCCACCTCGCTCTAGCTGATGGCACGATTGGGAGCCTGTGGAGCCGAGGTTTTTCCCAGGAAGACAGACAGCCTGTTGGAAAAGATCCCAGTTTTCCATCTTGGGTATCCCAGATGGAGCAGCCTCACACCCGGCCAGTGTTCATTCCCACCAGGAATGAGAGCAGGGAAGAACCTGGTTCTTATAAAACAGGAAAATAAATACGAGTCACCAGGTCAGGGATGGGACTGGAGTTATCTGCGGGATGAGCAGCCGGCACTTGGATGCTCCAAAGGATTTCCAGCCCCAGGAATAGGCTCCCACCAGCAGGAGTTAATGGGATGTCAGTCCACAGGAGAGCTTCCTTCCATGGGACATGTGGGATGGAAGCAATGATCCCTGCAGGCTTCCAGCTCCTCCTGTGTCTGCCTTACAGCTGTGTAACCTTCCAAACACACAGCAAAGGGAAAATCCTTGGGAAAGTGGCGGCTGCCTTCGGCCTCACGCTGACAATCAGCTCTGGTGTGTCCATTCCATGGTCCCAAACCAGCTGGCTGGCACACCTGGGCTGTCCTGGGGTGATCCTGTAACCCAAACAGCCTCGGGGGTGTCTGGAGTGAAATGGGGGGTCTGGGATCGGCCCTTTGGAGCAGCTGCTGGCTCGGGAATGCAGCTTTACAAGGCAAAAATGGATTTACATGAGGGGACAAATTCCCCCTCCTGGTTGTCGTGGCAGTTTGTGGATTTTGCTGTGTGAGCAAGAAAAAACAATAAATTATACTGCTTATTTCAGGGAGGCAAAATTGCTTAACACTTAAAACCAAGGACCAATTATTTTTTCTTCCTGGCTCCATCTCATCACGTCTGACCTTAGGAAGGACGTCAGCTCTCCTGCAAAATTCCCATATTTTAGGGTGACAACAATCACTAAAGCCTCCCAGGGAGTGGGACTGGTTAATATTCAGAAAGGTCTTTAAGCTTTTTGTTGGTTCAGATTCTCCTAAAGCCGCTGCTGCAACACCAGCTTTGCACTGTAAAATCAGTTGAAAGCAGCAGAAATTCCTCATTCTTTCTAAAACATGATGGCAGATTCCTGAGAGCTTTTCCAGGATGGTTCCTGTGTCACTTGTGTTTGTTTTGTCCTTTTGATTTTGGGTTCTGATTCAAAAATGACCTTGGCAGGACAGGTTTAGTTGGTGCCTGGCAACTCTCAGATCTCACAGATGTTTCTCCATTGTTGATGTTCAGATTTTCTGGGGCTGTCTGTAACCAAAAGACACCACTTTTGACTAATTTATTTCCTTATTAATTTGTATCTCCGGGACAGGACGGGAGCTCTCTGGGAACATGGGAACAGACACAGCTACACCCCAAATCCTCTGGGCCAAGGAAACCTTGGAGCAGTGTCACGAGAGCCTTTCCCAGCAGGTATCCCTGATCCCTGGGCAGGCTGGGAAGGGAATCTCTGACAGCACAGGAGCTTTTTTTACTCCTGTAATGTGACTTCCCTGGGTTTCCTGTGCCAGCAGCACAGGGGTGTGTAACTCAAGCCATGATTTGGGAAGAAAGGAGCCTGTACACCCTGACTTCCATGGGTGGAGAGCTTGGCAATCCTCACTTAGACCCTTTCCAGCCCGGGGTTTTGGCCTCAGGAGAAGGGGCCTGCTGGGGAGCTGCCCCTACAAACGTTCTCTGGATCTTCTTGCACCTACCCAAGGCTCCTGGGTTTAGTCTGGGGCTTGTTCTACCTCAGCACTGGGGAACTTCACAATTACAGAGCTCCTGTGTGCCCCCACCGTGCCAGGCAAAGGGGCTCTGCTGCTTCCTGACGCTGCCCCTTCCCTCCTGCCCTTTTCCAGCCCCTCCAAGTGCAGCAAAACTGCTGATTCCCATTTAAGGGATAATGCTGGGCACTAACAAGCTCACCTCCCTTTTAAAAGCCAGTGCTGGTCTCAGGAGATCTAATTTAGGAAGACGTGGAAGGCCAGGGTGTGCTCCAGGGCTCCGGGGTGGGAGCTGCTCCATGAGGAGCTCCAGCCTGGTTGGCTGCCAGAGCCTGGAGTATTTTTATCCATATCCAAGTTGCCAGAGGCTCCCAGCCCCACCTGAGCGTGGTGCAGGACAGCCTCACCTCTGCAGCAGGCGTTTGTTCTCCCGGGGACTGGCAGCAGGATTCTGTGGGAATTCCCATTTGTCCTTTGTCATGGGCTTGAGCTCCCACCTGCTTTCCCAAAGCTTTTGGGAGAGGATGGTGGAGCTCTCCAGAGCTCATCCTGTGATGTCAGACTGGCCCAGCAGAGTCAAGGATGAATTCACGAGAGCAAAGCAGAAAGATTCTGCTGAAATACAAGCGGAAAAGGCCTCGTTCCCAATGTGTGACGGCGTTTGGATGTGGGAAGGTGATAGAGAGAAATAAATATTGGAGAGGGACTTTGGACAAGGGCCTGGAGTGCCCAGGGAATGGCTTCCCACTGCCAGAGGGCAGGGATAATGGGGTATTGGGATGGAATTCCTCCGTGGGAGGGTGGGCAGGCCCTGGCACAGGGTGCCCAGAGCAGCTGTGGCTGCCCCTGGATCCCTGGAAGTGCCCAAGGCCAGGTTGGACAGGGCTTGGAGCCACCTGGGATTGGGGAAGGTGTCCCTGTCCATGGCAGGGGTGACACTGGATGGGATTTAAGATCCCTTCTAACCCAAACCATCCTGGGATTCTTGATTCTATAAACCTGTGTTCCCAACAAGGACAGAACCCCCCAAAGTCAGAACCCCCCAGAATGGTGAGATCCAGCCCCAGGAATGCCATGGTGATGGGAGTGACAGGAAATGAGTGGGGTCCTCCTGGGTGTCCAGAGACGAGCAGGAGACATGAAACCAGCCAGCTTCACCCTGGTCAATATGGTCTGCTTTAAACTCTGTTTTTACTTCAGATTTGGGCTGCCAATAACTCCTTCAAACAATGATCTAATGCCTGTGTGAATGTTTGTAAAACCTCACTGCTCTGGCAGGTTGAGCTCTTGCCAAGAAGCAATCACAAGTAATTAGGGAGAAGGAGTTGGAATCTCCTGGCCTTGCAGTGCAGCACATTTTCCAGTTGTGTTTGTCCCATTTGGACCATCTCATTCCTGGGGTGTGCTCCGAGCTGGGCTTCGTGGGACACGCTCCTGTCCCCAAGGGAGTCTTGGTGGGAAGCACTGCCAGAAACCTTCTGGGAAACACGAGGTGCCTGTGCTGGGCAGGGTGACAGGGTGACAAGGACAGAACCTGGCATGGGCAGAGCCACAAATGGGATTTTGGGTTCTCAGTTCTCTCCACCTTTCCTGTTCTGCAGGAGATTCCTGAGGAGGCTTTTCAGGCATGTTGAGTCTTGAATGGGAACTGGGAGCATGGAGAAGCTCCGAGCTTTTGAGGGACACCTGGAAAAACCCTTTCCCTGCAGAAGAGGGACAGCCCCAATCTGCTGTGGGACTGGAGAAGTTCAACTGCTCAAAGAGCCCTGGAATAGTTTGGATTGGCAGGAATCTTTAAAGATTTAGTGCAGCCCCTGTTAAATGGTTGCTGCTCACACAAAGAGAAGTTCCCAGTGGGAAATTAGAGCCTGTCCAGGACAGTAGATCCCAGGAAAAGGAACGAGGCATCCTTTGCCCACACAGAGTTTAAACCTCAGTCCCCACTCTCTCACCTGGCACCTGAGGCGCCAAAGGACATTTCCAAGCAAGTTGGGAATTTTGACATGGAAAGTTTGATGAGAAAAGCATTCTTGAAATTCCTGGAGCATCCTGAAATTCCCTTCAGTCCCTTTTCCAGTTATGAAGAACGAGGCCTGTTGTGCTGTTCCTGGGGTGTTGTCCTGAAACAACAGGAGGTCAGGGACACACAGGTCAGGTCCTGTGGGACAAGGAGCTGTTATTTACGGAAGGAATTTTTTCCTGAATGTGAGAGAGGAGAGGTGGATTCTGCTCTCCAGTGGGGTTTGAAATCCTAAATTCCAGCCAAGAGTCATCACATAAACTCGTGCTGAAGAACCTGACCTAGTTGGAATAATTGGAGGTAATTGTCAGCTCTTTCCAGATGACAAAACCCTTAATCACCAGCAGATGCTCAGCCAACCTCACAAAAAAGGCTGGAAACCCAGGGTGAATGGGGGGGAACTGCTGTCCCAGAGGCACCAAGTTTCAGGAATGGGCAGGAATCTTCCTTAGGGGTTTTTCCAATACATGGTCAGACTGGGGCAGTGGTTTGTGCTCATGGCCTGGGCATCTCTGCAGAAATCTGGGATCGTGCCATAAGCACACAGCTGAGTGTCACTGGAATATCTGGGAACAATCAGAGATGGAGCAACTCTGAAAGGAGGAGCTGAAAGGCTGGGCTGCTCCATGGGTTCCTGTCCCAGATCCTTGAATCCAGACTCTCAGATCCCTGAGGTAGGCTGGGCTTTCCTAAAGCTTGGGATGAGTTGGATGTGAGGTGGGTGCACTCCCACAAAGCTGCAGGAGTTGCCTTGGGTTTCACCTGGGAGTTCCCTGCAAAGCCCTGAAGAGAGGAGATGGGATCTGATGGAGATGAGGATGCTGATGGAAGAGCAGGATACCTGGCACTGCCTGGGATATCCCAGTGCCAGCTGGGCTCCTGGGGGTGTGGAGACACTGCACAAGTACAAATGGTCCTTCTAGAAGGGTCTGACCCCACCAGACAATTAACCTGGATTGGTAATTAGTCACAGAATTGTAGAACCATGGAATGTCCTGGGCTGGGAGTGATCCACAAGGATCAGAGTCCAGCTCCTGGCCCTGCAGACACCCCAACAATTCCACCCTGTGCCTGAAGCGTTGTCCAAATGCTCCTGGAGCTCTGGCAGCCTAGGGAATGTGACCATTCCCTGGCCAGAGCACTTGCCAATTCCAGGAACCAGGGCTTCCAGAGGTGTTTTTCCTTGTACAATGAGATGGCGAAAGCGTAGGAAAACTGGGAACCTCTGGAAGTGGTCAGAGCAAGGAGCTGCGCTTGTGCCGAGGCAGAGGCTGTGACAGCTGGACTTTAATTAGTGCTGTAATGAGGCTTTGGGAGGCTCTGGAGTGGCTCTCAGCACATTCGGTGTTTTACAGCCACGGGGATTCATCCCTTCCCGTACAACCTCCTGCAGTGGGACCAATAACCAGGGATCCTGCCTGGAAACCAACGGCTCCCCTGGGAATGTCTGGGACAAGACTCATTGCAGGCTCTTTGAAGTGGGCAGTAATGTGGAAACAGTGACAGCAGCACCGTTCCCATCAACCGGGAGTCTCCCATGGGGGCAGGGGCTCTGCAGCCAAAAAAGGGGGAAAATGAACCACCACACCTTTGGGAAGAGCTTGGTGTGCCCAGGATGGGTGTGCAGGGCTGGGCTGTGCTCCCTTCCTGAGATGGAGCTGCTGGCCCAGGAGAGGCTGGGATGGAGTTTGAGGCCCAGGAGAGGTTGGGATGGAGCTGCTGGCCCAGGAGAGGCTGGGATGGAGTTGGAGGCCCAGCAGAGGTTGGGATGGAGCTGCTGGCCCAGGAGAGGCTGGGATGGAGTTTGAGGCCCAGGAGAGGCTGGGATGGAGCTGCTGGCCCAGGAGAGGCTGGGATGGAGTTTGAGGCCCAGGAGAGGTTGGGATGGAGCTGCTGGCCCAGGAGAGGCTGGGATGGAGCTGCTGGCCCAGGAGAGGCTGGGATGGAGCTGCTGGCCCAGGAGAGGTTGGGATGGAGCTGCTGGCCCAGGAGAGGCTGGTTGGGGGCCATGACCTCCTGTTGGAGCACTCCAGACCGACAGAACTCAGCAGCTGCATGAACTGGTTGTGGCCTCAAGCAAAGGCCATTCCTCTGCCGCTGGCTCCTGCCAGATGGTCCCAGCCCAGGCTCAGGGCCTCACATCCCCTCTCAGCTCTGCTTTTCATGTGTCTCCCCCTCAAAAAAGGCCTGGTCCAGTGCCAGACTCCAGCAAACCCTTCAGAGCAGTCCCCCTGCTCTGGCAGGTCACCGGTGCTGGAACCAACCCCATGTCCTGCCTCTGCAGCCCAGACATCCTCCTTGGCTCTCCCTGCCAGCTCTGGAATGAGAAATGGCTCTGCTCTTCTGTCTGCTTCCATTCAAATCCCTCTAGGAAAGAGCTCGTGCTCTCCAGCTCCGTGCTGCTGAAATTAGCACTGGCATCCTGCAGGATTCCAGCCTCCACTCGCGCCTCCAGGAGTGGGAAGAGCTGCCGAGACTGCGGAGACAAGCTGGATGTGAGAGCCAAGTGTCCAAAAGAACACGTTCAGGAACAACACAGTGAGCAGGAGGTGCTCCAGCACGGCAGGGAAATCATCCTGCTGAGGATAAAACTCCCCAAAAAAAGTGTTCTTGGGCAGCCAGGAAGGGTTAAAGCATGGCACGAGGTTTGGGACAGCTGCAGGATGCTGGAGTGGGCACTGGGATTGCAACCAGGATGACGGTTTTAGGTCACTCACAAAGCTTTCTAATTACACTTTTTTGGGGGGAAAAAAAAGAAAAAAATGGTGTGTTTGATTCTGTAAGCGCTGAACATTCCACAATTGCTGTGTTTAATAAATACAGCGGGGGCTCCTAGGAGACTGAATGGGGCTGAATGAATGAAGTATGTGAGACATCTGAAACCTATTAGTTGGAGCAAACTGGTGGAGAGGCAGGAATTCTTCTCTTTTTAAAAATATTTATACATTTTCCTTTCATGTCAGGCCAACATCTTATTTGGGGTTATGTTCCAGTGGAAGGAAAGGTGTGTCGGGGGGAAATGCAGGGGGAGGGGAGGTGCAGATTTGGGTCAGGCCCAAGAGGAGCAGAAGGGCTGGGTGGCTTTAGGGCCATATTTGGCTTTTGGAATCGAAGCCAGCTCATTGGTCCATCAGGGGACTTTGCCCCAGCCTCAGTGGGGATGGATCTTTTGGGATTTGGTTCATTTTGGGGTGTTTTGGGGAGCTTGTCCCAGCTGGAGACCCTCGCTTGAGGCACCAGAACTCCTCAGCCCTCTCCAAATGAGGTTTATGGAGCCATGGGTCTGGTTTAACCTGCTTTGGATATTTAAGCTGAATTAGAACACACGTCCAATGTCTTCCTCACCACATGGACAGCTCCAGGAGATCCCAGCAGTGTCCAGCAGCAGTGGGAATGATGCCACATCCCAGAGGTTTCCATTCAGGCTTCTCCTCATGCAGAATTACCTCACTGACTTGGGAAAATAGGGAAAAATAAGGAGGATGGATGGGAAAGACACAGAACGTTCCCCCAGGGAATAAGCAGAGCTAACAACACTTCAGGAGCCACTTCACCTGTGGGGAAGTCTCTGGAAAGGGAGAGGAAGAGCTGACAACACCCAGCTCCAGTCTGGGCAGATCATTCCAAATGGAGCCTGAATTCCTGCTGGAAGCTCTGGCTGTTCCCTGCTGGAATCTCTGGTTATTCCCGGCTGGAAGCTGTGGTTATTCCCTGCTGGAAGCTCTGGTTGTTCCCTGCTGGAAGCTCTGGTTGTTCCCTGCTGGAAGCTGCACAAATCTGGGACAAGTCTCCCACCCTTGGTTCTTCCCTGTGTCTCAGGAGCTCACCCAAGGCTTGGAGTGACACCTGAGCTCACCTCCCTTGTACAGGAGCTCTGGATCAAAGCTCAGGGTGGTGTCAGAAAGGCCTGGATTTTGCAGTGTTTTCCAACTGATAAGAGATATGTAAATTATCCCTGCTTTCCTGTGATCCCTAATGAGCTTTGTTCAGCCCACTTTTACTGCAGCACACACTCAACCCTTCAGGCTTCCTGCAATGAAAATGAGAAGTTTTAGGAAACTCGGAATTTGCAAATGGCTCCCATTATCCTTCTAATCTTCCCAACCTGATTAAATCAGAGGATATCTCCCCATTCCATAGGAAACAGATGTTCCTCTTGCAGCAGGGACATGCAGGACGCATCCTGAAATTTGTTTAATTTAGAGTCTCCTGGAGATGGGATTTTTTTGGGGGGTTACAACCCTCAATGTCCAAGCTCAGATCTGGCTGAATTTGGAGTGGTGCCAGTAAGGAATTTCTGAGGGGTTTCTTTCCATCATTAGTGAAGAGAAACTCAACATCCCTGAGCTGAGAGCTTGGAAAATAACTTTGGAATGGTTTTTGATGGCATCTTTCAGTCAATTTCGAGGTGAAAACATGACTGGGACATGGGATGAGGCTGGGTCTCGTTTTGTGAGGGAATAGTGGAACCCATTCCAAGAGTCCCTGAATGGATTTAACTCTTTCTGGAGCTGCAGGGAATGAGGCACTCGGGAAATATCCTTTTCCATCCCTCTGACTAAACTTTCTCTGTGGCATCTGTTCCCCATCAGTGGGAGGATCTCAGTGGAATTCAGTCTCATCACTTTTGTCCACCTGTAACTCTTGGGTTTTCACATCTCTCCTTTTTATTTCTTTTCTTCTTTTTTTACCAGGTTCAAACAAAATCCTGCTTTTGTTGAAGACACTGAGGGGAGTTGCCCAGAGAAGCTGTGGCTGCCCCATCCCTGGAAGTGTCCACAGCTGGACAGGGGTTGGGACAACCTGGAACAGTGGAAGGTGTCCCTGCCCATGGTAGGGGGTAGAATGGGATAATCTTTAAGGTCTTTCCAACCCAAACCATTGTGGGATTCTAAATGTCAGTGCTATTTCTAAAATATCTCGATTTTCCTCAGCATTGGAGGTTCTCAGTGTGTGTCCATCTGTGCATGTGTGGGTGGTGGTTGCATTTCAGAATTTCCAGGACTGTTATAGCTCTTATGTTTTTTTCCAAACAACTTCCTCCAGTGTGAGTTCTCCCTCCTAACGGATCCAGACCCCACTTGGAAGAGTTCTCCATGGATGAGGGAAGCTGGATAAAGAAGCTGAATTAAAGCCTCTCTCACTGGAGGTGATTTGAGGGCTCCTCCAAAGCAGAACCATGTAACAACAATGCAGATTTGTTTTAGATATTGGACACATTTTCCACCCTCCACGTGTTGATGGTGCCAGTGACAAACTGTGGAAAAAACTCCTGAAGTGTGAGCCAAAAATTCCCTTCTCAGCCTTTTGCTAAGGTGCACAATTTATCCTGATTTTTCCTGATTTATCCCAGCCTCAGCCTTGCTCAGACACATTCTCAAGGCGTGTCTCCTCCGAGCCTCTTGGGAGCACCATTTCCACGTCTGTTTGGACTGGCTGGACACGTCACCATGCCTGTCACCATCCCTGTCTGTGGTGACCTGACTCTCTGGCAACAGAGAGAAACAGATAATTCTCCCAAACTCATCCTGAGAAAGCTCAGAGAAAGAATTAAAACAATTATTATCTCATCCTCTACACCTGTTGTTTACAGAAAGATGTTTTCAAGTAAGTGGTTCCTAATTAACCAATGGTGTAGGAAGTGTTTCCTGAAGACAAATCAAGTCTTAAATCCACGATGCTGTCTATAAAAAGTATAATTTTCTAATAAAAATACTCTCTATGCCTTCTAAAATCATAGAGTCTCTATATCACAGGGACAAGCAGCAGCACCCTGTCCCTGTCCTGGTGTCTCCGGCCAGGAATGGCTCCTGAGAGAAGCAGTGACCCATGGAATGTGAGGAGGAGGAGCTGGAGCCCACAGGTTGGATGGGGCAGCCCTGGCAGGTGCTGAGCTGTTCCTGAATTAAACACAGCTCTGGTTAATTAAAGCAACTTAGGGCAGTGCTCTGGGCTGGGAAAGGTGATGGATTGGGAGCATTCCCAGGGTCCTGTCTGGGGACAGAGAGGGACAGTGGCAGCAATTGAAGGGCTGGCTTGGCTACCTTAGACAAGGTAGCTGCTGGGGATGTTTAATAACATTCCCTTCCTCCTGAGGAAGGAATGGATCTCTTCCCTGTGGGAGCAGGGACAGGACCCAGGGAACAGCTGGAGCTGTGCCAGGGGGTTAGGATGGAGATCGGAATGGTTCCAGGACCTTCCCAGGGCTCCTGGGCTCCAACTCCCCCCAGTTCCCTGCTGTCCTCAGTGGGGTCTCAGTGTTTGTCTCCAGAGCCTGATCCCAGCCTCTCTCTCAGGGAATGACCCAGCCTGAGCAGTAGCTGGCATGGATAATTTGCATCAGAACAAAGAGTCCAAAAACTGGGATCAGCTTTGACCAGGAACACAGCATCCTTGGGCTGTGAAAAACTGCTACAAAACCAGCAAGTTCAGGCTCCCTGGCTGCTGAGTTTTGTCTGAACACAGAGGCTGAATACCATCAGAATAGTTTGTTTTATTTCCAACTTGCCTGAAACCAGAGATTCCTGGGAGGTTTCCAAGCCAGTCGCTAAATCCAACTGGATTCTGATTGCTCTATCGCCTGTGAACCTGAAATCTGGAGCTGCTCTGATCCCTGCAGCACTTTGGTTGTCCCAGCTCCCTCTCCTGGCATCCCAGTGACCCTTTCACAATCTCTTTGTGTCAGGCTGTGGTTTGTATTTGTCGAATTTTCCCCATTCCTGATTTATCATGGAATGGGTTGGGTTGGAAGGATCCTGAAGGATTATCCAGTGCCACCCCTGCCATGGGCAGGGACACCTTCCACTGTCCCAGGTTGCTCCAACCTGGCCTTGGACACTTCCAGGGATCCAAGGGCAGCCACAGCTGCTCTGGGAATTCCATCCCAGCCAGGAATTCCACCCCAATATCCCATCCAGCCCTGCCCTCTGTCAGTGGGAACCCATTCCCTGTGTCCTGTCCCTCCAGCCCTTGTCCCCAGTCCCTCTTTGCCTGTTGAAAGACCAGCAGGATTCCTGTGTTTAGTCCCAAACATGGAGGGAGCAGAGCTGAGCCTAACTCTGGCACATCTAAAGGTGGGGAAGCAGCCAAGGCCTTGGAAGCTGTCCTGGGCTGGGAGCAGAGCAGAGCCCTGAGCTCAGCTCCGCTCATGGAACGTGAGGGCTTTGGAGAGCGGCACCTCAGCACTGCTCAGTTCCAGGAATGTTCTAGGAAGTGGGCAGGAGCCTCCTGCTTTGGTGAGAGCAGGAGCAGCCCCGTTTCCCTGCAGTTTGGTCTCTCAGGATGCCTCTGTGGCACAGCAGCCCTCGGTGTCCCGGTGGTGTTTGGGGCTTGGAGCTCCCTGCCCCCTGTTTCCCCCAGGTGCTTCCCTCCCTTCATCCCCTTCCCTCTCATCCCACCAAACCTTTTCCCTGCAGCCGGCAGAAAATGGGATTTTCTGGTTAATACCAAAATAAAAGCAGCAGAGGAGGGGAGAGGGGAGAGCCAGGGGCTGGGGTGGACAAGGAGCACAGGGCTGTACATCCCAGAGAGCTGCAGGTGCTGCAGGAGAGGGAAATCCTGAGGGAATCAGCAGAGCTGCGGTGGGATCTGAGTCCTTTTCCAGCTCCTGCAGCCTTAGGAGTGTTCCTTGTGGGATTTCTCTCCCTTTTCCCAGGCAGTGCTGAGCGCTTGGGGTTTGTTCCAGGGCTCTTTGTAGTGATGGGGAAAACATGAGCAGAGTCACTTCCCCACTCCCTGTAACAGCAATAAAACAGGAGCAGAAAAAGCAGCCTTTGGTGGGGGCCAAAGGTCTTGCAGAAGTGGCCTCCATGGAATGGCAGCGAGCAGAAATCTCCAAGGATTTTCCAGGTGCTTGGATATTCTCCCTCTGTTATTCCAGGTTCCATCCTCCCTCTGGGAAGGATTCAGAGCCTGGGGTTGGGTTGAGTTTGTGCCTGATTTGATTCCTTTCCCTGGGGAATGCATACACACAAAATGAATGGTTGGAAAAGTGGATCCAGCCTTTGCTGTGAGGGAGGAACTTGTGATCCCCTCCAAAGCCCTGGCAGTCCCAAAGCCCTGGGATTGGATCTTGCTTGGATTTTCCTCCTTCCTTCCCTCATTCACTTCACCAGGAGGAGCCCAGCTGTGAACAAGGAATGGGAAGAGGGATGCTTGGGAATCTCTAGGGTGGGACTGGATAATCCTTAAGGTCCTTCCCACCCAAACCATCCTGGGATCCTGTGATTTATGACCCAAATGTGCCTTTATGCCCCACATCCCCTTCCTCTGCCCCAGCCAGGCAAATTCCTTCCCTGCACCCCAAATCCCTCCGGAAAAACACAAAGAGAGCTTGGAAGAATCCGACCGAGGAGCTGAAATTGGTTAAGGAGCAAGATTAGATCAAATATTTCCGAGCATCTGGGGCTTCTTGGCCACCCCATTGTGGCCCATCCCTGGCTGTCAGACCCTGAGCATTCCCAGAAGGAGTTAAGGGAGACCTGGGCGGGAGCCAAGAGCTTTTGCCGGAAGCTTTATCTTCCCCCAAAAAAGAATCTGCTGTCTGGAGCTCTGGACAAGGCATTGTCCTCATAAAACACAACAAGAACAACAAAACAAGCCCTGCTATTCCCAGCTCTGTAACAAGCCATAAAATGAGAGGGGGGTGTGGGGGGGAAAGGCAAAAAAAAAAAAAAAAAGGCCCTGGAAATGTAAGAGTTTTATTAAACTGGAACCATGTGTTTCCCATAGTCCCGTCTCCATAAGCTGTGCACATCCCGTCCATGTTTATGTTCTCCTCGGGGGTGTGAGGGGGTTTTTTCCATGCCTGGGAATGATTAGAAGGAGGGAGCTGGATGAACTCATGTCTCCTGTGAGCAGCACCAGGAAACCTGCACACACCGGGAGAGGCACAAATCCTGCGGGAACGGCCCTGGAAACTGGGAAGGGGGAAAGGCAAGGCAAAAGGAGAGAGGAAAAAGGAAAATTCCTGAGTGGAAGAAGAGGAGAAAGTTGTCCCATGTGGCTCATTGTAGAAAGTGTGTATGGAAGTGCTGGGTTGGGGATATTCCCTGGATATTCCTGAGGGCATGGAGTGATCCTGCCTCACCCAGGGAGGCTCAGAGAGACCCTGGGCCAAGTGTGGCCTAAACACCACCCCCCTTCCACTTCTGGGGTCTCCAGCACCCACCAGGCATTCCTTAAATGAAGAGATTATCCTGGAAATGAGTGTGGAGCTCCCTGGAGACGTCCCAGGAAAGGAGAAGGGCCAGGTCTGGGATTTGCCAGGAGTCCTCGGCCTGGCTGGAGACATTTGGGCACAAGGAGTGGCCACAGCATCCATGGGGGTGTTTGAATTCAGATTTGGGCAGGAATGCCCTGGGAAGAAGGCTCAGAGGAGGAGTCTCGGGGGAAATGGGTAATGGGATATTTTTAGCTGGGATTGGCAGTGCTGTGGTTGTTGTTTCCACGTGGGTGGAGGGCTGGGAAGGGCTGGGAATCATCCCCTGTCCAGTGAGCAGGTGTGGTGACACCTGCGTGGTGACAGAGCTTCAGAGAAGGGACGTTACATCATGGAGAGTGACCTCAGAGATCCCAGAGATTACGGAATTTCACCCATTTTTTCCTGGTCCTGAGCCCATTCCCTCCCTCTGACAGGTGCCTCTCCTCCTGCAGGACATCCAGGCATGCCCAGGACACCAAGGACTGGGGATCCAGGATTTCCTGGGCATCTGGTTGCAAATCCCAGGCTGCTTTAGGTTGGAAGTGCCCTCAAAGCTGCTCCCATTCCATGAGCAGGGACACCTTCCACAGACCAGGTGCTGTTAAAACTTCCCTCCTTATTTCTCATTTGGAATCCTTGGATTTGGCATCCAGCTGTTGATGGTTTTTTTTTTCCCAATGATGAAGGGTTTTTATCTGTCCCACATTCTCCTTCTCCAGTGATAGCCATGCCTGGCAATTGAGTTATCTCTCAGACTTCCTTTAGTTTTGATAGAGTGGCTCCCTCAGCTTTGCCAGCCCTGGGACCAGGGACTTTCTCCAGGCCTTTGATCACTTTTGGAGCTGTTTTGGGCCTCAGCTCATTCCCTTTGATGGCCCTGCCCTTATCCCTGTGGAAAACCTGTCCAGTTTGGGGTCTGCAAACTTTTTTTTTTT
>VXAX01004222.1:88721-103162 GCA_013399835.1 Leptocoma aspasia | reverse complement strand
TGCAGTGGGAGAGCAGGGGGGACAGTCAGGGGTGGCTCGGGGGCCTCTCCTTCCCCACCCGGGGCCTCTCGCAGCACAGATTGTTCTCACTCCGGGGCACATCCAGGAGCATTCCTCATTCCTGGAACACCAAATTTTGGGGGTCCCGAGGTGAGAGCTGCATCCCGAGCCGGAGGAGGAGGAGGAAGGATGGGCAGAGCTGGGGGATTTGGGAATGGTGACCCTGGAGATGGGCTGGGATCCTTTTTAGAGCCTTTCCCTTGGGATTTCTCATCTCCTTGCCACCCCTGCCTTCTCCTCAGCCCCCTGAGACCACCCAGCCCGTCCCAGGGGCCACCCCCAGGACACCCCGATGTCCCCGGGGGGGTCAGTGCCGTGCCAGGGGCTGTCCCCATGCCAGGGCAGTTGTCCCCTCAGCCATGGATGAGCTGGGATCTCCTGGAATACCACGGAGCACAGCAGAGCTCTGGGATGATGGTCCATGAACAGCAGCTGCTCTTTTCTTGACGTTCTCCTCTTGCCTGGAGCACTTTTGGTTGCTCTTTGTTTCTCCATCAGGAAAATAAATGTGAGGCAGAGCCACAAATCTTGGAGATCTCCTGGTTTCCAGCTCTTGGGAAAGAAAGATTTGGCAAGGCAGTGGTGGGGACAGGCAGTGGGGACACGGGTGGGCCTGTCTGACCCCCGGATCACCTCCAGCCTGGGCTGATCAGTGACTTAAAAACCGGGAAAAGTCCTTAAAAATGTCTCTTTTCCCCTCTTTTCCTTCCAGAAAGGGAACTCCAGGACGGGTCCTTGGCACCCGGGGGCTGCTGCCAAAATCCATCCTCCTCCTGCAAGGGCAGCAGGGAGCCTGCAGCTGGACAAAGCTCTCAGGGGACTCTGGGAATTGGGGCCAGCATGGGGGATTTGTGGCTGGCCAGGCTCCTGCTGGGCTGCACGGCCGTGCTGGCGGTGGCACCGGCCCGGGGACAGTACGAGGGGGACCTGCAGACAGACAGATTTGCAGCCTACGAGGAGAGACCCCCGAGCAGAGTGAGGAGAAGGGGCCAGGACTCGCTGCGAGGGTGAGTTGGAGTTCTTGCCTCTTTGGTAAAGCAGATTTTGGGTTGTTAGCAGAGCACACGGAGCTGGGCTGGAAGGATTGCCGTTCCCTGAGCTCAGGGAGGAGCTGGATCTGGGAGGATCCCATGGGAGCAGTGCTGGGCACTGAGCTCCTTTTGGGGTCACGGCACTTGGGGCTCACCTGCAGGGCCTGGAGAGCCCCCACACCCACCTGGTGGCTGGGTTTGTCTTCCCTGGGAGGTTGGGCACAGAATTCCCAGACGAGCTATGGATGTCCCATCCCTGGGAGTGTCCCAGGCCAGGCTGGACGGGGCTTGGAGCAGCCTGGGACAGTGGGAGGTGTCCCTGCAGGGGTGGCACTGGATGGGATTTAAGGTCCCTTCCAACCCAACCCATTCCATGCTTGGCAGAGGTGGCTGTGCCTGTTCTTCCCACATCCCTGGGGGATGTTGTCACCCCTGGGGTCCCTCTGGTCCCTGCTGGGGCTGTGCCAGGAGGGGTTTGCCCTGGGAAGGGGCAGCTCCTGCTCTCTCCCAAATCCGGGGCCGTTCCCCACCTGAGGAGGGACTCCAGGCCCAGCAGGAGAGCCCCGGGCTGAGCTCGGCTCTGCTGCTCTAAGATGGTTCCTGTGCTGATCTGGGGTTATTTTAAATTGTTTTAAACCTGTCTGGCTGCAGCTCCTGGGCAGCGTTCCCGTGTCCATGGGCAGGAGCAGAGCGGGATCCACGCGTGGGGCCGGGCAGTGCCAGAGGCTTGGGAATGCTGGAATGCTGCTGGAATGGGGGCAGTGCCCCAAAAATGGGTTTGGGCTGCAGCTGGAGCCTGGGGATGGAGGCATCTCCTCCTGGAATTGCAGCCTGTGAGGATGGAGGCATCTCCTCCTGGAATTGCAGCTTGTGGAGATGGAGGCATCTCCTCCTGGAATTGCAGCTTGTGGAGATGGAGGCATCTCCTGGAATTCCAGTCTCTAGGGATGGAGGTATCTCCTCCTGGAATTCCAGCCTGTGGAGATGGAGGCATCTCCTCCTGGAATTCCAGCNCTTGTGGAGATGGAGGCATCTCCTGGAATTCCAGTCTCTAGGGATGGAGGTATCTCCTCCTGGAATTGCAGCTTGTGGAGATGGAGGCATCTCCTGGAATTCCAGTCTCTAGGGATGGAGGTATCTCCTCCTGGAATTCCAGCCTGCATGGCCTCCCCTCCTGCTACAATGGACTTGGAAAAGAGGGACAATGACTGTCCAGGGATTTGGGCTTTTCAAAGCTCCCCATGTGCATCCTCTGGGATGACCCCTAAGGAATTCTGCCATGCTCATCCCTCAGTTAAAACCTCCCAAATCAGATGAAAGCTCCCAGATCTTTGTGGGGGTTGGAGTGGATGATCTCCAGAGGTCCCTTCCAACCCCACCCATTCCAGAGGCTGTGATTAACTGGAGCTGCTTCTTGAAAAAACCTCTCTCCTCCAGCATTCCCGGCATTCCCAGCATTCCCACCTTCTCCTCAGTCCCTTCCCCTCCACGGAAGCCAGGCTTGGCTCAAGGCACCCAAGTTCTTCATTCCCAAGCCCAGCTCTTGGTTTTCCATCTCCCTGCAGCCCTCCCTCAGCCTGGGATGATCCTCTGCCACATCCAGAGGTCCATCCCAGGGCTGTGGGGCCGATTCCTGGCTCTCAGAAAGGGCTGGAAGGAGTTGGTGTGGGCATGGATAACAGGAGGAAAAGGGAGGGCAGAGGAGGAAATTACTATTTCCATTGTTCCCAGCACCCAGAGGAAAAGGTGCCCAGTGGTCCTGGAGCACTCAGGGACTGGAGTGACCAGGCCTGGTTGGAAAAATTCCTTACAGTCAAACCCCTTTGAGTTCTGGGGAAGCTGAAGAGCTCAAATCCCAAAAATGAAGGGCAGGTTCTCAAGTGAGAAATGGCTCCTGCAGCCCCTTCAAACCCTCCCTCGGGGCAGGATTCTGGCTTGGCTCCAGCCTTGGGGTCACTCTGCTCCCTCCTCTCCCCTCCTGCCTGCTGCAGCCACTGCTGCAGGAAGAGAAACCCCCCTGGGCTGAGGGCAGGGGTTTCTGTGCAGCTGGAGCTGCAGCCAGCTGAGGAATCATTGTTTTCCTGGCCCTGGGCTGTTCCCAGGGAGGGATTCCTCTCCTGGGGGGCTCCCAGGCTCCCTGACCCTCCCCTGGGTTTGTGTCCAAATCTCTCCTTCCCAGCCCTTCTGCTGGAAATCTCCCTCTTTGAAAGCTCTGTCCCAAGCCCTTGGGATGAGAAATGGGGCAGGTTTTAAATAATGTCCTACTGGGCTTGGAAAGCAGCCTCAGATGGCACCAGGCAGCTCCTGCAGAGCCCAAAACCCCAGGGATTCTCCAGTGGATTCCCCAAAGTGGTGCTGAACCTTTGTCCTTGAAACAATTCTGGGAAGTTTAGTTATGGATCAATGTTGGGAGGTCAGACTGGATGATCTCAGAGGTTGTTTCCAAATTTAATAATTCTGGGATCTTCCCTGACCTGGCTTTTGCTGCTTTAAGGCCTCAGGGTCCTTTGCTGCTGTGGGATTTCCCTTTGGGAAAAGCAGATCAGTCACAATTCTGGGTTTGGTTCTCTCAGAGTGGCCAAGGGAATGAACCAAGGGGGAAATGTCAGTAAAGGTTGGCTCAGCTGTTTAAACCTGGGGTTGTCCCTCAACGTGGGCACGTGGGTGACCTTGACAACTGCATTTTGTGGAATTCTCTCTTCCCCAAAGCCACCCAGTGAACACTTAATCCCATTTATCCCTGGTGTCCCTTTAGCAGCTCAGGACTCCATTGCAAATATTTGCTTTGGCTTTGCCTTCACAGCCCCCACAGCTTTCCCTTTCAGGGAGATGAACCAGTTCCACTC
This sequence comes from Leptocoma aspasia, assembly GCA_013399835.1. Taxonomy (NCBI): domain Eukaryota; kingdom Metazoa; phylum Chordata; class Aves; order Passeriformes; family Nectariniidae; genus Leptocoma; species Leptocoma aspasia. Next base: position 99,225 of record VXAX01004222.1, on the reverse strand, counting down.
TGGGATCTCCACTGCTCTGAGCCTTCCCTTGGCTCCAGGGCTTGCAGGGAGCAATTTGGGCAGAGCTGGAATTAAAACCCAGCTGAGCTCAGCTGTGTCCCATGGGCTGGACTGGAAATTCCCTGGGCACCACCCCAGGCATTGCCCAGGGCACTGAGGTTGCTGAGAGGTCCAAAAATGTGGATGTTGTGTCTGGATGGAGGAAAATTGACAAATGTTGAGGATTTTCTGTTGGATTTGAGGGTGGAGCAGTGCAGGGTCCTGACTGTTCTCCTGTGGGGAAACCTTCCCAGGGCTCCTGGGCTGGCTGCAGCTCTGCTTCATTTGTCCCCTGAGAGAATTTGATTTCCCAATGCGAGTTAATCAGAGTTTTCCCTTCCCACACCTTTTATTCCAGCTCCCAAAATCTTTTACAACGTTTTTCTGCCATTCCTGGAGCATTTTACCCATGGCAGATGTGTTTTCCTTCCCCAAACACCTGGTGAGGGACAGACACATCCAAGGACTCAAGGGACAGTCACCAACCCTGACAAGATTTGGAGTTTTCCCTTCCCTTTGGGGATTTTTCCCTTCCCTTTGGGCATTTTGCTCCCCCCTGCTGGGTTAATGGTTGGGATGATCTCCAGGTGTTTTCCAGCCCTAATTCTCCTGGGATTTATCCTTGTCTGAGCCTCCTTTTCTCCCTCCATCTCCAAATTCTGTTGTTTCCCAAATGGGATGAGAAAACAGAACCCCACCAGGAGTTCTGAGAGAGAGAAATGGGACTCAGGTGACTTTTTAGGGAGTTTTTAAAACTCTGGGAGATAAAAATACCCAAACTTTGGTTCAGTTTCTGTTAAATATCACCCACAAGTGGCACAAACCACTTCCTGTGGGTTTGGTAGAATCCCAGAGTGGTTTGGTTTGGAAGGACCTCAAAGATCATCCAGAATCCATGAAAACCATGGGGCTGGGAGGGAGGAGTTGCTCCCAGGGACTCCAGGTGCCCAACACGAGCTGTCCCTGCTCGAGGCCACTTGGAGAGGCCTTGGGAAGAGGCTCCAGCAGTTCAGGCCAAAGACTGGGTTTGTTTCTGCTGGAATTATATTTATTTAGAGCTCATTCCCATCCCAGTCTCCTTCAGTACAGGGGAAAGTATGAAATAAATGCAAAGCGGGGATTAAATGCAAAATAAACAAGCCTCTTATCCAGCCCTGCTTTCCCAAATAACAATTAATAAAGGCACGGGGAGCAATAAACCCCAGCCCAGGCCCGGCTTTAATCCGGCCTTAAACCCATTAAAGGAGAGACAATTTCAAACGAGCCTCTCCTGAAGGGCCCAGCCCTGACAAATCCCGTTCTGAGGCAGGACTGGGATGGGATTATGGCTTTAATGAACTCTTGGAGGGTTTCCAGGAGCAGGGATGTGTGGAACAAAGCGGGGAGCAGGGCTGGTTGGGCTGGGCCCTGCTGGCACTGCCATTTCCTGGACCTCAGGTGTCCAAGGAAGGATAAAGGCCTGGCTTTAACCACAGCTCGTTATGTCAAGCCCATTAATTACGAGCTGCAAGTGAGAAGATGGATGGGGAGAGGATGTTGGGAGAGGTTTGTGGGACCCCTGCCCTGAGGGCAGTGCTCAGAGGTGGCCAAATTAATTGTGGGGGAAAGGGAAGGGGAGCAGCTTCCAGCTGATTTCTGACACCTCCTCGTTTTCCACTGAGCAATGGACAGGGAAATGCTGGAGCTGAGGGATGCAGTGGTGGGGGGATTCTCCAAAATCTCCCTGAGCTTGGATGCAGAGGAGAGGGAAAGCCACGAGCTGGGATTTGGGGCCACGGGACACAAATGGGCCTGGACCTGACTCTGGGGTGATGTTAAAGGTCAAGGATGGAGCTCCACCACCTCTGAGTGTCCTCAGACAGGGGCACAGGTGATTTCCAGCAGGATTTTCATCCAAGTCCATCCCTGACCTTGCAGTTCCACCAGACTCTTAGGAATGGAAAAGGTTTCAAACCCATGTGGAGGTGGCACTTGGGGACATGCTGGTGACCGTGGTGCTGGCGCTGGCTGAGGACCTCAAAGTCTTTTCCAGCCTCAACAGTTCCAGGATTCTCTGCACCAAGGTGCTCCTAAGAGGCACCAGAAGCTGAAATTTCTCGATTTGTAACTCAATCCTGGATTTCAGGCAGACAGAACCCCTCATTGAGGGGAGGGGAAAGAGCTTTAACTACAACAGAAACACTTAAAAAAACCCTCAAATTAGGAAAAGAGCCCCAGATTTCCTTCAGGAAAGATGCAAACGGAGTTCTGCCCCTGTGATCCAGCCACTTCTGGAGCACATTCCTGCTTCCAGCTCCACGTCCTCCCCACGTCTCAGCCTCATCCCCAGTGCCAAGGCTGGAATACTACGAACAACACCAGGAACAACGTGAAGGCAGCACTTGGAAACCTCTGACTCGAGACTTTTGTTCCTCAATTTTCCTCAGGCCCTGATTTATGTTGTGAAATGGTTGATCTTGGCCTCCTGGCCATGGCTGGGTTCTCTTGTTTTTGGCAGGAATCATGAGGGAGAATATTGGAATGGCAAAGGAATATCTGGCGGAGGAGCCAGAGGTTGTATGGGTTTTGTCTGGAAGTTTTAAGGGCTGTATTTGAAGTTTTGATTTATTTCAGAATTTAAGGAGGGGGGAAAAAAATGGAAGAGTTGGTAGTGCTCCATTCCAAATGAAAGTGTGAAGTAGTTCCTGGAAATCTGTTGGATTTTTTAGGTTTTTTTCAAAGGAAAAGGTTCCTTACTGGTCTGTAGGGGTTGAATTAAATGTGCACCAAGAAGGGAGATTTTTCCTACCATCACTCAGAGGAGATGTGGGAAGAACTCAATAAAAGGGAAAAAATGCTCCTATGGACAAAGCAAAGGTGTTTAACAAGATTTTATAGATCCCCCCCCTTGCTGAAAAAAACATAAAAAGAAAATGATCAGGATTATTTGGCTTGAACCCAGAGCAGCTGAAACCCAACCCCTGCACAGCCTTTGCAAGAATTTCCTTCTGTTTTCCTTCATTCCTTTGATGAAGCCGAACAAGAATAATTAAAAATATTAATTCCATCTTCCAGAGGTGAGGCCCTGGAAGAGAATTCCCAGAGGAGCTGTGGCTGCTCCATCCCTGGAAGTGCCCAAGGCTGGTCTGGAGCACCCTGGGACAGTGGGAGGTGTCCCTGGCCATGGAAGGGGTGGATTTGGATGGGATTTAAGGCCCTTCCAGCCCAAACCAGTCTGGGATTTTATGATCCCGTGTTTCTAGGTGCTGAGTTTGGAATATTTTTGTGCTGGCAGTGTCACACATCCAAATTTCTGTTGGAAGTTCTGAGCTTTGTGGCTTTTCCTGGTGGCACAGACATTCAGCACCTCTCACCTTTAAACCCCAGCTCTTAGAACCAAAAATAATTGGAACTGTTGGGACTTGAACCCATTCCTAAAAGTCCTCAGGAGCTGCTTTGGAGAACCAGGGATGGGTTCCAGGTGGGAGGAATTCAGAACCCCCTTTGCAGCACCTTGTCATTGTCCCCACATTGAACAGGGGCAGGTCTGGCTTTTCCAGGGGGATTTCTGGGATTTTTTCCATTGCAAATTCCTCATCAAACACAGCCAGGCCTGGAGGAGTGAGCAGAGGACTCCTCAAACTGAGAATTGTCTGAAACAAATCCCACCAGCATTTCCTGGGGGGGATCTGGTCAGTGCAGCAGGAGGAGGACACAAATGCACCCGGGATCCCAAAGCCAGCATTGTTTGGGATCTGTCCCCACGCCCTGACACAATCCCAAATCCCCTGAGGGGGAGAGGAGATGCTTTCCCAAACCCACCCTGGCATTTGGCACCAGTTTTTGTCCCCTGTGATCCCCACTGAGGCCAGGGGGGCTCCAGGGCTGTCCCCAGTCATTGTCAGAGCTGATCCCAAGGGCGCAGCAAAAATCCGGGCACGGAGCAAAGCCAGAGCAAATCCTGAATTGGAGGAAAAATTTCCAGCTCAGATGGAGAGGTGGGATCATTGTCCCTGGAAAACCACAGGCTGAAGTCATCTACATTCATTTTGTTTGACTCTGAGTTTCACAATGAGAGAAAGGCTGCAGGGGGGGTCACAAATAATCCCAAAAGAAACTTCCCTGTCTCTTCCTTAAAGAAGCTTTTCCGTGGATAGTAAACATCCCTTCTTTTGGCACTGAAAATCCTCAATTAACTTGGAATTAGGTAAATTTTCACTGGTGAAGCAAAAGGTGCTTCTGGATGGTTGGGAAAACCTGGAGTCAATGGCCATTTTTTTGAAGGTGGACAAGTTGGGAATTGGCTGAATCTGTTCCTGGAGGGTTTGATCTTTCCCACAAATGTTGCTTAGGATGAGACTTGAAGACAAAAACAATTTTCCAACAAGGAAAGGGACAGGGAAGGTGGGAACTGGGAATTCAATTCTCCCAAAACTGGAGGAGTTGGCAGAACAGGAGAGAGAATTTCATGGCTGGAGTTACACAGAGAGCACAGAGAGAGCAAGGAAAAATAACTGGGAAATATTGGGATGTTCCCAAAATATTGGGGAAGCTGAATGGATCCCAAAGTCAGGAGACTGTGCTGGAGCAGGAGAGGGAGGAGCAGCTCCCCTGGAGCCTGCAGGGATTCCCAACCCAGACTTTCCTGCCTCTCCAGCCTTTCCCAGGCTCCTGCATTCCCATCCAGGTGCCACCCGTGTCCTGTTGACACTCAGCTTGGGATGGATGAGAGCTTGACCAGAAAGTCTCACAGATTTCTGTGCTGGGCAGAAAGAGTTTTGAGTGTAGAAACTGAGAGAGGAATAGAGATGGAAGCAAGTTTTGATAGAGAAGAATAACAAAGGTCTAAATGTAAGAGAGAATTGCTGAGCCAGTCTTACTGGATAACTGAGAAGGCAAAGGGTGTGTTTGGTTAGAAGGTTTTTTTCATGACTANGCTATAGGTAACAGTAAAGGTATTTTTTTAAACTACTTTAAAACAGTAAAGGTTTTAGGTTTTTCTGTCCTTTGGTGTGCAGCTTTTAGCTTTATATGAAGTGTTACCAGGAACTTTTCACAGGGTGGTGAGGACAAAACCATCCTGTTCCAGCTGGAGACTCAAGGACAATCTCCTCAAACTCCTTTTCCCTATCCATTGGAATTCCCGCTGTTTATCGCTAATCCCGGCGTTTTTTTAAGGCGATTCCCGGTGTTTGTTTTCCCTCCGTCCTTCCTTAGCGGCCCTCTTTGGGTCACACTCACCTCATTTGCATAATTCTCATTAGCTAATGAGCCCTTTTCAGCGGCAAACAAGGTGAGAAGGGACGATCCATCCATGGGAAAACGCTCCAGGACTGCTCCAGCTCTGGGAAAAAACCCAAGGAGGCAGAGCTGAGAGGAGGGGGAAAACCCTCAAGGTTTTTTAATTTGAGTTTTAATTTATTTTAATTTTTTAAAATTATCTCCTCATCCCTGGCAGTGTCCAAGGCCGGGTTGGACAGGGGCTGGGATAGTGGAAGGGGTCCCTGTCCTGGCATGGGGTGTGATTCCATGAGTTTTAAGATCCTTCCATCCCAAACCATTCTGTAATTCCATGATTTTAAGACTTCGCTTTCATCCTGACCTTCTTTCTGATGGAAATCCCAGCTCGTGTTTCCCAGCACTGAGCAAGCTGCTGGTAACTCTAAAAGCAATTTTATCCCAAATTGGCTGAAGATGATATTTTTTTCCCCCCCTTACAAGCCAGTGTTGTCCTTCTGGAGTTCCTGCTTTGGAATCTCGTTCCCTTCTCCCTCTGGGTCATTCCTGGGACATCATTAATCCCAGCCCCTTCAGAGTGGATTCTCCCCATGGTTTATTTTGAAACTCTGCTAATTTTTAGCAGATGCTCAGCAAGGTTCACTTTGGGAGGAACAATTGGCATCTTTGAGCTTCACCCTCCATCTCCAGGATCCCTGCATGAAATCCTGGGATGAATCCCTTTAGGGAAGAGGTGGTGTCTGCCTCCTAACTAAAAATACTCCCGTTATCCATTCCACTGAACTCCCTTCTCTCTCAGTCCATGGGATCGATGCCACATTCCTCTTCCTCCACTGATTTTGACCAAAACCTCCCAAAGTATTAACTAGGAGGGAATGGAGTTTGGAGGGAAGTGTCCCACAGGGAGCTCTTCCCTGCACTCCTGCAGAGCCTGGATTTATCCAAAGGCACTGAAACAGAGGGAAAACCCCCAAACTGTGTTTGATTTTCAGCCCAAATGTCTGCGGCTCGAGGTTCCATTCCTACTGCTGTCCTGGCTGGAAAACTCTGCCTGGAGGGAACCAGTGCATTGTCCGTGAGTATCCCTTTATCCCTGGATCCATTTTGTCCATTTTATCCATTTTATCCATTGATTTCCCTGCTCCCAGCCCACTGGGAAGGAATTCCCAGCTCCCACTGCAGAGCTCAGGATGGGGCAGGGCTCCTGGGAATTCCCAGCTCTGCTAATCCCGATTAAACCCAGGTGGTTCCAACTGCTCTCAGTTATTAAATTCAGCCTTTAATCATCTCCTCAAGTGTCCCTTGGCAATTCCTGCTTTGGGACAGGAGGCTCCTGAGGAACTGATTTCCTGCTTGTTCCCGTGGAATAATTCCATTAATTGATGGTGACATTGCAAACCCGGTGTCACCACAGGTGTTTCCCAGTGGGAATTTGCATCTTTAAGGGGCCACGGGAGGATGATTGAGATAAATCTCACCTGGATTGGGAGTTTCCCTTCCTATCTGGGCCCTCCAGGGCTGGAGAATCCATGAACGGGCTGATGTCCTGCATTTCTGTGGGATCAAGGTGTCCCTGCCCATGGATGGGATGGGATTTTGGGTCCTCCCTACTCCTGGGTGCCCCAGCCCCTCCCTGGGTGATTCCTCTCCCGAGGGATGAATCCAGAGCCAGCTCTGGGAATTCCTGTGGTGTAATCCCGGTGTCCTTCTGTGCCTCCAGCGATCTGCAGGAATTCCTGCGGGGATGGATTCTGCTCCCGGCCCAACATGTGCACCTGCTCCAATGGCCAGCTCTCCCCCAACTGCGGCTCAGCTGGAGGTGAGGGAATTCTCCTGCTGATCCCAGGCCTTCCGTGCCTTCCCAAAAGGCAAAGGAATCGACTCCCTGCAGCTCTACCCTGAACTGGGCAGAGCTCACAAAATATTCCATGTTTCAGAACGCATTCCCTGTTTTGGGGTGCTTTCCCTGAGGGCTTTACCAGCAGAAATAAATGGGATTTTGGAGTCTTTTAGGGTCTCAGCTGGAGAGAGACATCCCAAGAATTAATTTTCCAGCAGTGCCCAGCTGCAGAGGAGCCTTTGTGATAAAAAAGCCACACTCAGGGGGTGCCTGGGAGGAGGAAATTCCCGGGATCTGCTTTCCCAGATCCCCGGGAAGCAGCGGAGCCCTCGGGGAGGGGAAGGTGCTGGAGCCACCAAACTCCGGGAGTCAGGGTCCATGTGGGAGCAATCAGGGAGGAATTCCAGGAATGCCAAGAGCCCTGCATCCATCTGGGCACGGCCTGGCATTCCCGGGAGCCTGGGCTGCCTGTGAGAGGAGGGGGCTGCTCTGCAGGGGCTCCTCCAATCTGGAATTCGCTGTTGGGGGCTGGATTTCTGTGGAAAAGCAGACAAATTGTGCATTCCAGAGGCAAGGAAAGACACCGTGCCTCCTCTGGAATAACAAAGAGCGGCGTTTCCTGCTTGGTTTCCTACTCCAGGGAGTAAAGAGGTTTTACGAGTCCTCTGAAGGGGCTGTTTAGGTGGAGTAGTGAGTGAGTAGAGACAAAAACCCCACAGCTGATCCCTTCCACTAACTTGTAGGACTAATCCAGTCCAATCCAATCCTGGGAAAAGTTAATGAGGACAAGCTGTCATTTCTCCTTTTCCTGTCATTTCTCCTTTTCCTGTCATCCTCCTTTTCCTACAACTTCGGCCTCTGCTACCCTGGCAAATCCTGACAAAGCCTTGAAATTCCTGGTTGGAAGATGTTCTTCTGCGTTCCAGGTCCACAGGGGGCTCCAACAGAGCCAGGCTTGGACAACCCAGGGCTGGACAGGGCTTGGAGCAGCCTGGGACAGCCTGGGACTCCTGCCTTTGGAAGGGTTGGAATGGGATGAGCTTTAAGGTCTCCTCCAGCCCAAACCTGTCTGGCATTCCCTGATAAATCAGAAGGTGATGGGACCTCAGGGATTTTGGGATCATGGCAGGAGTCAGAAATGGGATCTGGAAGGGTGTTAGCCAGTTGGTTGGAAATTTCTGGACGAGGATCAGGGCTCTTCCTGTGTCCAGGCCCTGAACCCCCCGAATTCCTGAGCTCCACTGAACCTTACCCCGAGCTCCCTGCGGTGTGGGGCTTGGGATGTGCTGGGAGCAGTCCTGCCATGGGGACAGCTCTGACACCCTCCCCAGCCCCCTCTGCCCCCCAGATGTGCTGGAATTGCTTTCCCAGGGCTGCCTGAGCGAGCTGAGGGTTGTTGGGAAGCGTTTTCTGGATTGGAGCCTTTTCCCAGTCAGAACAGCCTGGTGTCTGATGAGCCAGGCAAGGCTTTGAAGCCTGGAGCTCCGTTTCCTGAAGGATTAAAGTCCCATCTAAATTTGGGCTGATCCCTGGCTGTGGGGCAGGAGGAAGACGTGGGGATGGATCCAGAGCAGCCCCAGATCCCTTGTGCTGGGCACTTGGAGCCCTGAGCATCCCCAGCCCAGCCCTCCCTGCTCCCACATTCCCACAAACCAGCCACGGGATTCTCCCACTTGGACACTCCTGAGTCCTGCTGTGCTTGGCCCCAGCTCTTCCCAGCCTGGAATTGGTGTTGGAGGAGCCACGGCTGAGCCTCCATCCCACAAATCCAGCCCCTGGAGCTGCCAGATCCCGGCCCCTCCTCTCCCTGGCAGCCAGAGCCGGGCTCTCCGTGGGGTTTTTTTTGTGTCAAATCCACTTTTCACATGATTCGCTCCAACCTCGGGCCCTTGCAGTGGGAGTGGTCACACCTTCCAGAGGAGGAATGTGTTGTTCTGGGCATTCCAGAGGGAAAGTTGTGTTTGTAACTCACTGTTGAGCCCCAAACCTCCCCTCTTTGGGCTGCTTTAATCCCAAGTTCCTTAAACATGGAGTGAGGAAACAGTTAAAGCCGACACTTGGTGTCCACAGCAGGATAAAACTTCCCAATTTATTTATTGCTATTGTTTTCCTGCAGTGCCTCAGTCACATCCAGTGGGTCATAATCCAGTGGGAAAGCTCAGCTCTCACATGGACGAATGGAGGATTCGTCCTTTTCTTTCCAAATTCCTTTAAAAAAATCCTCTCCCAGTAACTGGATCTTGTCAAGGAGGCCACGTTGTGTTTGCAAAAGGAGGAGAAATATCTTAAAGTTGATGGTTTTTCTCCACCAAGAAAATTCCACCCCCCCCCAAACTCCTCAGGAGGCTTTGATAGGGAGGAATTTGGAAGATTTGACAACCCATAGTGTGAAAAGGGTTGAAATTGGAGCAATAATGCAAAACAATGATAAAAAGGGTAGGAAAACATTGGAAAAGTAAAAAATCCTGAAAGAAAAGATTGTGACAGGGTTGTCAAAGACAGGGAGACATCAGGAATTGTGCAGGAAATCCTGCAGGAAGGACAAAGCTGGGAAGGTTTGGTTGGGGTGGATCCCTTAGGGAAGTGAAAGGCTGGATCCCTTTGGTTTGTGTGGAACGAGGGTTGGGATGGAGAGCAGGGAAAGGTGCTGGCACTGCCCAGGCTCCCCCGGGAATGGGCACATTCCCAACCCTGCCAGAGCTCCGGGAGCCTTCGGGCAGCGCTGCCAGGGTGGCATTGCTGGGGTGTGTGGGGTCAGGAGCTGCATCCCCGATCCCTGGGAGCCCAGGACATCCCGTGACACGAGCAGTGTCCCTGTCACTGACGGAAGTGCCAGCTGGGACAGGAATTCCCGCCCTGCCGGGGATCCCGGGGTGATTCCTGTCCCTGTCCCTGTCCCCAGTGCAGAGCTGCAGCGTGCGCTGCATGAACGGGGGCAGCTGCTCCGAGGAGTCCTGCCTGTGCCAGAAGGGATTCACCGGCACCTACTGCGGGCAGCGTGAGTGTGGGACCGGGAACGGGAACGGGAATGGGAACGGGAACGGGTCCTGCCTGTGCCAGAAGGGATTCACCGGCACCTACTGCGGGCAGCGTGAGTGTGGGACCGGGAACGGGAACGGGAATGGGAACGGGAACGGGTCCTGCCTGTGCCAGAAGGGATTCACCGGCACCTACTGCGGGCAGCGTGAGTGTGGGACCGGGAACGGGAACGGGAATGGGAACGGGAACGGGTCCTGCCTGTGCCAGAAGGGATTCACCGGCACCTACTGCGGGCAGCGTGAGTGTGGGACCGGGAATGGGAACGGGAATGGGAATGGGGAATGGGAACGGGAATGGGAACGGGAATGGGAACGGGTCCTGCCTGTGCCAGAAGGGATTCACCGGCACCTACTGCGGGCAGCGTGAGTG
>VXAX01004222.1:67894-80050 GCA_013399835.1 Leptocoma aspasia | reverse complement strand
GGTGGGGATGGGCTGGAGCAGGGATGGGGATATGCTGGAGCAGGGATGGGGATGGGCTGGAGTGGGGCAGGGGAGGGGCAGAGCCCTTCCGCAGAGCCAGGGTGCAGAGTGCTGAGAGCAGAGAGCAGGACAGGAGCTTAAAACTGCCCCAAAATGCTGAGAGCAGAGTCCTGAAACAGAACCCTAAACCAGCCCCAAAATGCTGAGAGCAGAGTCCTGAAACAGAACCCTAAACCAGCCCCAAAATGTGGAGAGCAAAGAGCAGGATAGGAGCCTAAAACTACCCCAAAATGCTGAGAGCAGAGTGCAGGACAGGAGCCTAAAACAGCCCCAAAATAGAGAATGCTGAGAGCAGAGCCCCAAACCAGAAAACACCAAGAGCAGAGCCCCAAATCAGCCCCAAAGCAGAGGACACAGAGAGCAGAGTCCCAAAACAGAGACCCAAACCAGAACCCTAAAACAGAGAACACAGAGAGGAAAACCCCCAAAGCAGAGCCCCAAAGCACAGAACTCTCTGTGGAACTTTGCCAAATCCCCCCCGTGAGTCATGGAGCATCTCCATGGACCTGGAGTATCCCATGGGATCTCCTAACACCATTTTACCCCAGAGATTCTGGCCACGCTGTGGCTCTGGGGTGAGCTCCCCCATCCCACAGGGTGTTTCTCCCAAGGAACCATGGGATGGACACATCCTTTGGGAAGCATTCCCATACCTTTGTCTCCCTCTTGCTTGAGCCAGGAATTCACTCCTGTCCATTCCCTGTGCAATCTGAGGGGTAATTCCAGAGGGAATTACCCCTCCACATCCCCACAGGGCCACCAGAAATGTGAGCAGGATCCCAGGAAAGTGGAATCACCTTTGGGATTCCCAAAAATGGTGTGGAAAGGGGAATGCAGAGGGTTCTTCTCCCACTCTGGGGTGTGATCCAGCTCCTCGGAGCACAGGGAAATCCAGGGATCCGTGGCTGCTGCTCCCTCACAGCCCTGCTCCTCCTCCTGCAGATGTGGATGAGTGCCAGGCCATCCCTGGCCTCTGCCAAGGTGGGAATTGCATCAACACCGTGGGATCCTACGAGTGCAAGTGCCCTGCAGGGCACAAGCAGAGTGAGACCAGCCACAGGTGTGAAGGTAAGGGAGGCTCCACACCTGGATTTGCCAGGGTGCTCCACTTCCCAGTGTCCCAGGAGCTTTTAAATCCTGGGTTTTGCCAAGGTGGAGATGGGAGAGAGCTCCCGTTCCAGGCTGGCCCTGCCAAAGGGGTTTTTAATCTGCTTCCCAGAGGCCAGGAAATGAGGAATAGGCTTTGCCTGATCTCCTGGTCTTCCCTCAAACCAGAAGGAAATGGTTTGGTTTGTTCACAGAGGGGTTTTTGTGAGGATATTTTAATGGGAACACGGACTGATGGCACAGGAGGGAGCTCTGGAAGGCTTTAGCCAGGCTCAGCTCAGGGCTGCCTCCAAAGCTCTGCCAGGTTCTGGGTCTGGTCGAGCCTTGAATACTGAACAACTTTTAATATTGAGGCTCTTCATTAGGGCTGTGAAGATTTAATCACCGTGAAATGGGAAATCAGGCTGGTTGTGGGAGCTCAGGGAGAGCTCTGCCTGCCTCTGGCAGCCCCTGGAATTGGGGAATTGGGATGGTGGGAGGTGGGATGAGATGATCTTTGCAGTTCTTCCAGCCCAGACCATTCCAGGATTCTGTGCCCTGGGTTCAGCCCCTCAGGAAATCTTTCCCAAAGAGAGCCAGGAGCTCCAGAGGTCGATCCCTGCTGGGGGATGGACATTCCTTCATGCCCAGGAAACATCTGTGTCTGAGCATCTTCCTGGGCAGGACGCCAGGAGGCTTTCTCTAAAACCCTGACAGAATCCCTGCAGAGCTCTGACACCCAAGGACTGAGAGCAGGACAATCCAAACCAGCCCTTTTTTGTGTCAGATGAAGGACCAGCTCCCTGAATCCAATGATATTCCAGGAATTTGCCTGGCCAAGGTGGGACCAGGGGCAGCAGAAAGCTGCTCCTGCCCCTCCCTGCCTCTCCCACGCCGGCTGGGGAGCAGAGCACATCTGAAACCAGTTGAGCTGGAATCTCCTCCATCCCGAGATTAAACCAAATCCATTGTCTGGGTCTGTCCTCCAGATGTGAGGGGCCTCCCACTCCCCCCAGCTCCTGGAAGAGCAGCCCCACGTGGCCACAAACTGCTCCCCTTCCCTGTCCTGCCCACAAAAAGGAACAACTGCAGCATTCCCAGGGGCTGCTCCATCCCTGGGGTCACCAGCAGGACAGGAGGCTTCCCTTTGGATCTGGGAATGACACAAACAGGGGGATGCTCCAAAGGGATGGGGTTTGAGGGCTCCTTTCCCAGCTGTGTCACCTCCACGTCACCACAGGGCCACCAGATGGTGAGGAGGGTCCCAGGAAAGTGGAATCACCTTTGGGATTCCCAAAAATGATGTGGATAGGGGAATGGGGAAAGTTCTTCTCCCACTTCATGGACACAAGAAGATTTGGGCCTGGAGTTCCCTGAAAATCTTTGAGTTTCCTGCACCCTTTGATCCATCAGGAATTTGGTCCAGCAGATGGAGCATCAAATTCCAGAGCTTCACATTCCTGCTGAAACTTGCCAAAATCTCTGCCTTGGTCCAAGTGCTCTCCTCGCTGAGCCCGGGGGTTTGATCAAAGCTCAACCAGAGGATGGATTTGTTATCCAGGTGTGCTCCAGGCTCCAAATCCCAGCTCGGCAGGAGTTCCCTTGTCGAGTTTGGGGTGAATTTTACAGCTGGGGAAAGGGGGGAATTCTCTGCTTCCCTCTCATTTTCAGATTCCCCATCCAAGCCTGGCACCCAGGGAATATTAAACCTCGATTAAACCTCTCTGGGGGATTCTCGCCGGCTTCCCAGAGCTCGTGTTTTGTGCTGGGGGATTCCTGGTGGGAAGTCAGGAGCTGGGATTGTGCTGGAGCCGGAGGTCAGAGCGCAGCTCGCTCATTAGCGATGTCCCCTCATTAGCGATGTCCCCTCATTAACGGTGCCATACACAGAGATAACGGCGGTGCCTTCCTTATCTCCTAACACAACCCTTATCTCCCAACACCTGGAATTCGGTCCCTGGAGGATAAAGAGCTTTTCCAAGGCGAGATATTCCACTGACAGCGATATTCCCTGGATGGATCCTCAGCTCCAGCAGGAGAACGAATCCTTTTCCTCTCAGGGAAACGTGAGCCCCAGATCCAGCCCGGATTTGTGCCTGAACCTCCTCCAAGTGCGGGGTTGCTCCGTTCCAGGCTCGGCCCTGATGGATGGGACACTTCCAGAGGGTGGCTCCTGTTATCCCATTGTCCATTGTATTCCGAGGAGCTCCAGGGATGATGAGAGTTGCTGGCATTGCTCCCCTTCTGAGCGGTCTGGGAAACAGGGAAGTGCTGGATTTAGGGAGGGGAAGGGGTCAGGCTGCTCCCTAAAAGCCGCTGGAGGCAAGGTCGGCTCGGGAATTGTGTTTATGTTGTGCAAAAAGGTGAGTAAAGAGGGCAGGGATTGCCAGGTTAGGGATGAATTAACCCATCCCATGCCTGGAATATGGCAGAAAAAAGGGAAAAGAAAGCAGGATCTGTTGAGGTTTTAAGGATTGAGAGCGTGGGGAGAAAGGCAGGTTTGGATCCAGCTGAGTTCTCAACGCGGCAGGAGGAAAATTGTTGAAGACACAAGAAAATTCCTGGTGCAAAGTGGAGACAGGGAACATCAAAGCTGAACTCGGACACATCCTGCTGCTCCAGAGACCTGCATCCATAAATCACAGGGAAGAGGGAGGCTGTGGCATTTTTAAATTATCCTGGAAGCAACCGGAAAAATGACACTGAAGGGAACAATTCCGTGGTGTGGAGTTAAGGAGGAATCACTGGCTGGACAAAGCTTTTCCTGCCATAATTCCAGGGTTTCTCTGCCAAGAATTTCACTTTTTAACAGCCCTTCCTGTGCTGCAGGACAAAGGCCAAGCTGTGCTATCAGTGAGGTAATGCCAGTGCCTCATCCAGGATGCTTCTCAAAGGAATGTGTCCTGCATCCAAAATCCATCCAGGGTGATAAGAGACCAAAAAAAAAAAAAAAAAACAAAAACAAAAAACAAAAAAACCCCAAACAAACAAACAAAAACCCACAAAAAAAACCCCCAAAAAAACCCAACCATGGAGAGACACCAGGAAAGGGGTGGAAGGCTCCAGGCAAGCTGTGTGCAAGAACCTCAGCCAGGATTTGCCCATTTTTGGCCTCTCCAGGATATTCTGCCAGAGGGAACAAATCCTGGGATTCCAAATCTCACCTCTTTTCCTCACCCCTTTAGATGTGAGGCGCTCCTTAGGCCCCCACAGGCCAGGCTTTTGCCAGCAGGGCACAAAATCCTGAATTTCCTGATATTCCTGCACCAGAGGGAGCTCCCCAGAGTTTTCCACGGGCGAATGGAACCCCATAACCACTTTCTTTCCATTTCCTCACTAAACCCCTCCAAAGAGCTCATTGTTTGCCTCCATCCAGAGCTCATTTCCCTGGATTTGGGTGGTTTGGAGGCTCCATTCCCCCCTCTGTGGTTCCTTTCTGGGAAGGGAGGGGAGGGCAGGGATGATGAGGGATCCCAAGGCACGACCCCTGGGGGTGTTTTCTCCATCAAATCCTGGGCTTTTAGCACATGGAAAGGCTGGGGTTCCCACAGCTCTGTGGGATGAGCTTTGCAGCTCCAGCTCTTCCAGAGGCTCTGCAGCCTTTGGCTTTTCCAGAGTTTTCAGCCTTAAGGACGAGGCCAATTCCAATCCCAGCCCGGCTCCAAAATCAATGTTTGCCTTGAATCCTGCCATTGTCTGAGCAGCAGAGCACAGGATCCTGCTTTAATTTTGAACAGAAGGTTGGAAAAGTCGGGAAGGAGCCAGGCTGGAGCTGGCAGGATTCCCTCCCTGGAGCTGGGTGTTAATGAGAGGGGAATGAACCCGTCCCGCTGGGTCAGCTCTGCCTGGACGGCTCCAAAACCACCACGGGACACTCCCAGAGGGAAAACTGAGGAGGAAAATGTGGTGGGGAGAAACTGAAAGGACAACAAAGCCCAGGGCTCGGGTTCCCCAAGCACAGGATGTGCAGTCCTGGGGGAACGGGCTCTTTTCCTGCTCCTCAGCCCTGGGATTTTCAAAAGGGGAAAAAAAGAGCTGCAGTTTGATTTCCTGGATTTCCATAGAAATCCCTCTTGGATTTCCTGGTTTTCCACAGAAATCTTTCTTTCATTCCCTGGTTTTCCGTAGGAATCCCTCTTTCATTCCCTGATTTTCCATAGGAATCCCTCTTTCATTCCCTGGTTCTCTATAAGAATCTCTCTTGGATTCCCTGATTTCTGTAGGAATCCCTCTTGGATTCCCTGGTTTTCTGTAGGAATCCCTCTTTCATTCCCTGGTTTTCTGTAAGAATCCCTCTTGGATTCCCTGGTTTTCAATAGGAATCCCTCTTTCATTCCCTGATTTTCCATAGGAATCCCTCTTTCATTCCCTGGTTCTCTATAAGAATCTCTCTTGGATTCCCTGATTTCTGTAGGAATCCCTCTTGGATTCCCTGGTTTTCTGTAGGAATCCCTCTTTCATTCCCTGGTTTTCTGTAAGAATCCCTCTTGGATTCCCTGATTTCTGTAGGAATCCCTCTTTTATTCCCTGGTTTTCCATAGGAATCCCTCTTGGATTCCCTGGTTTTCCACAGGGTTGGGGTTTGCTGCTGCCCCTGGTGCTGCCCTGGGGTGAGTGAGGGATGTCAGAGGCACAGATCCGTCAGCAGCCCCAGGTCTCGGATCCTCCCCAGTGCCACACCAAGTTTTGGGCTGTTTTTTTCCCCAACAGCACAACTTTGCCTTTTCAAAGCTCTTTTCCTTGCAGAGCCAGGGCAGGGCTGGGATTGAACACAGGGCAGGCTGGCT
Organism: Leptocoma aspasia; assembly: GCA_013399835.1. NCBI lineage: Eukaryota > Metazoa > Chordata > Aves > Passeriformes > Nectariniidae > Leptocoma > Leptocoma aspasia. Next base: position 74,117 of record VXAX01004222.1, on the reverse strand, counting down.
GATAAAATCTCTTTTTGGCTGCAGGGGCCCAGGTGGGCGAGGTGTTTTCTGTGTTCTGCTCTGCTGCCCTGGGAGCTCTCAGGGTTTTTCTGAGGGACTGGGAGCATCAAAGAGCCAGAGCAGCACCGGGGGGCTCAGGGGACCCCTCAGGTGGGCAGAATTTGGGAGTCCTAAAGAGCCAAGAAGGGATTTGTCTTCCCCTCTTGACCAGAATAGAATCAGAGAATGGAATAATGGAATATCCTGGGCTATATAATTTCCCAGGATATATAATCCTGGGAATATCCCCTGTGGGAGGGATAGCCCACAGGGATCTGTGTGTCCAACCCATGACCCACCCCATGGCCCTGGGAGCCACACCTGGGCTTTCCTCGGACACCTCTGGGCACCAGGGCTCCAAACCCCCCTGGACAGCCCTTTCCAATGTCCAATCCCTCTTTCTGGGAAGAATTCCCTCCTTGTGTCCAGCCTAAACTTCCCCTGGGAGGGAGTGGAGAGAAGCAGAGACCCCACAAATCCCCTCAGGGAGAATTTTGGACAACCCTTAATGACCCCCAGCATCCCGTGAGCCCCCCACAACCCCACCTGCCGTGCTCTGTGCCCTGCCTTGGGGTGGGGAAGGGGATGTTCTGCCTCCTGCCCGTGGGGTTTTGTGCCTTGCAGACGTGGATGAGTGCGGGGCCATCCCCGGGGTGTGCGACGGCGGCGACTGCACCAACACCGTGGGCAGCTACGTGTGCTCCTGCCCCCGCGGCTTCGTCAGCAGCCCCGACGGATCCCGCTGCCTCGGTGAGGGCAAAAAAACGGGATTTGGAGCGGGGTCGGGGCTGGGAATGTCCGCAGAGGGGTTTGGGGGTGTTGCCGGGATTGGTGGGAAGTGGTTTTTCCCTGGTCTGAAAGTCCATTTGCCTGCAGGAAGATGAGGATGGGGAGATTTGGACAGAGGAATTCTTACAGCACAGGCAGAGGTTGGTGGTGCAATGCAAAGTGTCAGGTGCAGCTTTCTGTGGAAATGAATACAGCAAAAAAAAAAAAAAAATCAGCTCCAAATTATTTTCTAGCCACGGATCCTGGAGCAGGATTAAATGTTTTAGTTCCAGGAGGAAAAAAAAATGTTGTGAAGTTTGAGTAAAAAGTAAAGCCCAAGTCCTCTTGTTTGGGAAACTGATAGATTTTAATGGGAATGGAATTTTTTCCTGCTGTTTCCCAGCCCTTGCCATGAGCCCAGAGGGGTGTGACAGCTCTGGGATGAGTCATGTGGACATTCCCCACTTTCCTTGAAATCAAGAGCTTCAAGAAACGAAAATAAATAAAATTAGAAAGCCCAGATTTAAAAATAGTGCTGAGCTGATTTAGCTGCAGTGGACTCTGACTCCACCTGAGCTGGCTCTGGGTGCTGCAGCTTTCCCTGAGCTCCCTTTTTGGGACAGGCAGGGTTGGTTTTGGCAGAACCCACAGCTCCTGCTGGGGTGGGGCTGCCCTGGCACCCAAATTTTGCCAGCTCTGCTCGAGGGGATCTCAGGGCTTGTTTGGAGAGTTTGGGGTTCCAGGTTTACGTGCCATGAAATAAAGTAAGGGAGCAGTTGGGAAAATGGAAGATGGACAAATAATGTGAGCACTTTTAAAGCATGGCCAGCATCAGGAGAGGGGACATTGTCACCCTGGAGGTGACCACAGTGCCTCATGTGAAGGAGCACCAGCGCTTGATCCATTCCCCTCCCTTCTCAGCAAAGCAAACACCTTTTTTATGGCACTGCAATAATCTCAAAATTAAAAGTTTTTACAGCTGGAACAGCAACACCCAGAGCTGGAGCTCATCCCCAGTGCCAGGAGCTGCTTTCAGTGCCTGCCCCAGTAAAAGCCCACCAGGAGAAAAACCCATTCTGCTCCAAAAGAACATTTATGGAATGATTTAAGCACCTGGGCTGGACACACAAAGCCCAGTCCCACCCTGGGCCATAAGAGCCCCATTCATTCCTGCTTGTGAAGGGCTCTGCAGGCAGCACCAGGAGCTGCTCCAGCAGCTGGGGGGGCTCCGTGCATTTTCCCTGGTACAAAGGGTTCCTCTTCCAGAGCAGCTTAAAAGAATCATTTTCAAATGAAGAAAAATGGCCTTTCAGTGCATTCCCAGACGTGCACACGGTGTTCCTTCCCTCCCTCCCTGCAACTCAGCACTCCTGCTCTGGCCTTTTTTGAGCTCTGTTATTTTATTTTTCCCCCTGAGGGTGCAGCAACGCTCTGGAGGGTTTGGGTTGTGCCTCTCCTCGGGCAGCATCAGCAGACCCAGTGCCCCCAGTTCTGGGTCTTGCTGATCCCTGGGCTCAGACAGGGTTGGGAGGGTTTCACTGAGCCCTTTTTTTGCTCCACTTTGGTCTAAGCAAGAGGAAAAAGGGAAGGTGAGGGTTATGGAATCATGGAATGGGTTGGGAGGGGTCTCAGAGCTCATCCTTCCACAGATGAGTTTTGTGGGACTAGCTGTGCTGGATAATCTCTCCTGCTGCTCCTGGCATCAGGACACACCCCATGGGATGGGTGCAGGCCCTGCCAGAGCCCCAGATCCAGCCTGGAATCGTTCCTGTCCCCTCAGGATGAGCAGAACCGACTCCTCCTCCTGCTCTGCCATCCTGGCTGGACCTGCTCACCCCCCAGAGCCCCCTGGGCTCAGTCCCCACCTCTGAGCTCTCTAATCCCAGCTGGAATTTCCCCTCCCCTCTCTCCTGCAGCATTTTCTGCTTTACTGGGGTTTTGTGCAAACCGGTGCCCTGGGACCCAAACACCCCCATGGCTTCTCCTCCCCTTCCTCAGGATTAGGAGCTGATCCAGTTTTGCATTCAATCCCTGCTTTCAAATTCCCCTCCTCCAGGTCTGACTTTGTGTCTGCCGGCGTTTTGGGTGGATAAAGTTTCCTGAAAGGAGCAATTCCCGCTGAATCCAGCTCTGAGCAGGGCTGGGGGACGTGCCTGAGGAAGGACCTGCTGCTTTGAACTGGGGTCACTGTCCCCTGTGGGTCCCTGAGCTGTGCTGGGAGCAGAAGTGCACCCACAGCCCGCAGATCAAACAGCCCCAGGCAATTAATTCCAATTACATTCCTGGGAAGTGGCAGCCACATCCCGGGAGACTTTCCCCCTCATTAATTGACTTGAGAAAAAAACAAGGTGGGAGATGAACGAGGGGAAGGTTCCAGGTTTGCCTGGAGGGATTGCTGCCAGGTGGAGCCTGCTGGATGTGAGAGACCCTCAGTCCCCTGGGCCTTGGCCAGGAGCCACAAACGCCCCCAGCAGGGCCAGGGTTAGGGTCAGGGGGTCAGCCTGGGAAAGGGGATGGCCGGGAGAGATCCCATCGGGAATGGGCCCTCAGGAGCTGGCTGAGGGGGTGGTGGCGGCACATTTTGACTGTGTCTTCTTCCTGTCCCTGTCTCTCTCCCTGTCCCTCTCTCTCCTTGTCCCTGTCCCTCTCCCTGTCCCTCTCCCCATCCCTCTCCCCCTCCCTGTCCTTCTCTCTCCTTGTCCCTGTCTCTCCCTCTCCATCTCCCTCTCCCTGTCCCTCTCTCTCTCTTCTCCCTGTCCCTTTCCCTCTCCCTGTCCTGTCCCCGTCCCTCTTCCTCTCCCTCTCCTTCTCTCTCTCCCTGTCCCTCTTCCTCTCTCTCTCCCTGTCCCTGTCCTTGTCCCTCTCTCTCTCCCCGTCCCTGTCCCCGCAGACCAGCGCCTGGGGACATGTTTCTCGGCGCTGCTGGGTGGCCGCTGTGCCGGGGACGTTCCGGGCCAGGCCAGCAGGATGCAGTGCTGCTGTGACTCGGGGCGCTGCTGGGCCATCGGCCAGACCCCCGAGATGTGCCCCGTGCGGGGCTCGGGTGAGTCACACCCCGGGATCCTGAGCCCAGCACCCTAAAACTGGGGGTGCTGTAAAATAAGGTTGGAAAAGCTCTCCAAGAGCACTGCCAAGCCACCAAACCCTGTCCCCAAGCGCCACATCCCCATGGCTTTTAAACCCCTTCAGGGATGGGCACTCCTTTGCCAAAGCCACCGTTTCCATGAGGAATTTTTTCCCTGATATCCAACCTAACCCTCCCCTGGCACGGCTTGAGGCCACTCCCTCTTGTCCCATCCTCTGTCACCTGGAGGAAAAGCCCAACCCCATCACCCGGGGGTGCTGCTCACCTGAGGCTGAGCCAAGGCAAGGATTGATCCCCGTCCTGCTCTTGTCCTTGGCTCCCAAAACTGGACCTTGGGGCAGACGAGGGTGAGCTCAGGCAGGAGGAGGGACAGGGATGGAGCCACATCCTTGTGCATCCCCTCCTTCACCCCCAGCTCTGAGCAGGGCAGAGCTTCCCCGTGCCCGGCACCTCCCGTGTCCCGTCCCTCCCTGCCCGGAGGGATCCCTCGGTGCCAGGTGTCCCAAAAATCCTCTGCCAGACCCCCTGGCAAGCTATGCCCCGTCACGTGCTGTGGGGTGAGGGGTGTTCAATCCCTCCTGGTCCCTCTGGCCCATTCCCATCATCTCCTATTCCCATTCCCACCCTTTGCTCCCTGCCCATCCCTCCGCTCCCTGCAGGGGGATGCAGGCACTGCTGGAAAAGCCCTGTTTTGTTTCAGACGAGTACCGCAGGCTCTGCATCGAGGGACTCCCGGTCGTGCCAGGCTTCCCTGGGAACTACCCAGGAATTCCTGGATTCGGGCCCAACGGAGTCGGGCCGGGGCTCAATGGGCCCGGGGGCATCGGCCCGAACGGGGCGAACGGACAGGGCGGGATCCCAGGGCTGCCCGGGATGGGCCCGGGGAGCTCCAGCATCGGTAATTCCCGGCCTTGTCCGAGCTGCCCAGCCCGGCTCTGGGGGCAGGGCGGGTTCCCCAGGGCTGGAATGCCGCTCCCAGCCGGACACACGGAATGTCCTGGCTCGGGGGAGGGCTGGGATGTGGCACCCACGCTGAGCCCGCACACAGATCCAAGTGAGGCTGTCTGGAATATCTCCCTGATCCCAAATAGGTTCCCAAAAGCTCCAAATAGGAACGGAGCTTTCCCATCACCACCTCGGTTTCATCCTCCTCAGCTGGGTTTGCTCCTCACCTTGCACCCCTCTGACATCCCCTCAGAGAGCTCCTGGGACATCCAAGGGCTCCCCAACCCTCCCTGTGCCCCCCAGGAACAGCCACCGTCCTGAGTCCTGGGACACCCAAGGGCTCTGTACCCCTCCCCGTGCTCCACCCAAGGGCTCCCCAACCCTCCCTGTGCCCCCCAGGAAATGCCACCATCCTGAATTCTTAGGGACATCCAAGGGCTCTGTAACCTCTCCCCATGCTTCACCCAAGGGCTCTCCAACCCTCCCTGTGCCCCCCAGGAACAGCCACGCTGAACCAGACCATCGACATCTGCAAGCACTTCACCAACCTGTGCCTGAACGGGCGCTGCATCCCCACCCCGTCCAGCTACCGCTGCGAGTGCAACATGGGCTACAAGCAGGACGTCCGAGGGGAGTGCATTGGTCAGTAGGGGCTGCTCCCAAAGCTCCCAGAGCTCCTCCAGGCTGCTTTCCCCGTTCCTGGGCTTTGCTGTGCCTCAGGGTCCCTCACAGGTGGGGTTGTCCCCCCTTGCAGATGTGGACGAGTGCTCGAGCAGCCCCTGCGTGCATGGCGACTGCGTCAACACCCCGGGCTCCTACCACTGCAAGTGCCACGAGGGCTTCCAGAGCACCCCCACCAAGCAGGCCTGCATTGGTAAGGGCTGGCCCCAACTTTTTGGGGGGCTGCAGAGGTGGCAGAGGGGTCAGCAGAGCCCCTGGCACCAAACAAGGGGTGTAGGGGTGAAATGCAGTGAGGAGTCCCCTGGATGGAGAAGGTGTGTCCAGGTGTGCCCAGGAGAAGTTTCCTCTGCCTTGGCTTTCCTTAAAATTTTCTGGTGGCAATCAAGGGACCTGCAGAGTCCTCCCCAAGAACAGAATTCTGTTGGGAGAACTTCATTTGACAGAAGGGGAGATTATGGGCCATACTGGTATGGATGCAGGATTTCCAGCAAGGCTGTTCTGCAGGTGAGGGACTTCCCCAAAAGAGGGATGGGATGGTGGGATGGGAATGTTCCACCATGGGAATGACAAGCAAAGGCACATTTCCATGGCACTGCCCAAGCTTTGACATTTTTATTTCCTCCCTTCCTGACAAAATGGCTTCCAAAGGCTCCCCCACCACCTGGCAATGTGAAAATTCCCATTTCCCAAGTGGGATTTTAGATG
>VXAX01004222.1:45689-61101 GCA_013399835.1 Leptocoma aspasia | reverse complement strand
TGTGTGTGTGTGTGTGCCTGTCTGTCTGTGTCTATGTGTCTGTCTGTGTCTGTCTGTGTCTGTGTCTGTCTGTCTCTGTCTGTCTGTCTGTGTCTATGTATCTGTGCGTGTCTGTCTGTCTGTCTGTGCCCAGATCCTGGCTCCATCTGTGCCTGGTTTTCATGGGTAAGTTGCCGCTTGGAGCCCGGTGGGCAGCTCTGGGCTCCTCCAGGAGCCCCTTGAGGCCCCACTGGCTGTGTCCCCGTGCCACCCCTGACCTTGTCCCACCCCTGTGCCACCCCTGACCTTGTCCCACCCCTGTGCCCGCAGATGTGAACGAGTGTGAGGTGTTCCCGGGCGTGTGCCCCAACGGGCGCTGCGTGAACTCGGCCGGCTCCTTCCGCTGCGAGTGCCCCGAGGGGCTGACCCTGGATGGCACTGCCAGGACCTGTGTGGGTAAGGACACCTCCTCTACCCCAATCCTGCCCTCCCAGTTGCTTCCTCCCCACCAGGAATTCTTGGGAATTGAGTCATACCTGAAAGATCCCAAAAAAACCCCTCACAGCTGAACAAGGGTTTTGCGTCCCCAAATCCAGCCTGTAACACCATTGTCCTTCTTGGGTGGGCTTCAGGAGTAAAACCTGATAAAACAAATCTACAAAAATTCCCAAAATTTACAAAAATTAAAACAAATAACCTCAGGGGTTAAAGCCTACTAAAGCAGCTCCTGGGCCCCCAGTGCCACACTCCTGCCCTTTGTAGTGGCCACCTGTGCTTGAAGCACCGCGTTTAAGAAAAGCCTGGATGTGGCACTCAGTGCCACGGTCTGGGTGACAAGGTGGTGTTGGGTCACAGGCTGGACTCCATGATCTCAAAGCTCTTTTCCAACCTAAATTCTGCGATTCTGCGAGGCTCCATCCTCCAGCCCTGTTGCCAGCTGTGGAACCCCTCCCAAAAAACCTTTCCTCACCCACATGGGCGCTCTTTGGAGGACACCCCACAGCCAAAGCCACCCCCAGCCCGTCCCAGCGAGCGATCCCCGTGTCTGTGCTGGCGGCTGAGGCGCTCTGTGTCCCCAGACGTGCGGGTGGAGCAGTGCTACATGCGCTGGGACGAGGACGAGTGCACGGAGCCGCTGCCCGGCAAGTTCCGCATGGACATGTGCTGCTGCTCCGTGGGCTCGGCCTGGGGCTCCGACTGCGAGGAATGTCCCCGCCCAGGCTCCAGCGACTACAAGGCGCTCTGTCCCCGCGGGCCCGGCTTTGCCAACCGCGGGGATGTGCTCTCCGGACGGCCCTTCTACAAAGGTGAGGGGCAAACGGGGCTCTAAGGCCGGGCTGGGCTCGGCCCCTCTGGGCTGCGGCCCCGCTGCCTGAGGGGGTTCGTGGAGATCCCCCCTCGCTGAATGCCTGAGGGGGTTCATGGAGATCCCTCCCTGCACTGAATTCCTGAGGGAGTTCATGGAGATCTCCTTTGCTGAATGCCTGAGAGGATTCATGGAGATTCCCCTCCTTGAGTGCTTGAGGGGGTTCATGGAGATCCCAACTCACTGAATGCCTGAGGGGATTCATGGAGATCTCCCTTGCTGAATGGCTGATGGGGTTCGTGGAGATCCCCTCTCACTGAATGCCTGAGGGGATTTGCTGAATGCCTGAGGGGATTCATGGAGATCCCCCCTCACTGAATGCCTCTGATCCCGCTCAGATGTGAACGAGTGCAAGGTGTTCTCCGGGCTGTGCACCCACGGCACCTGCAGGAACACCATCGGCAGCTTCAGGTGCATCTGCGGCAATGGCTTTGCTCTGGATGCTGAGGAGAGGAACTGCACAGGTGAGGGACCCCCTCTGGGCTGTTCCTGCTGCTTTTGGGGGGCTCAGCGGGGTTGGGCTGCCCAGAGGAGTCCTGGCACTTATTTAGGGACATGGGGAGGAGCCAAGGGCAGGACCATGAGCAGGAGCATCAGGGCCAGAGTGGATGAGGTTTGGAGCAGCCTGGGACAGTGGAAGGTGTCCCTGCCCATAGCAGGGGTGGCACTGGATGGGATTTAAGGTCCCTCCAACCCAAACCATCCTGGAATTCCATGATTCCATAAGGCTCCTCCTGCCTGTGGGGTGAAGGGTCAGCCCTGCCCCAGGGAGCAGCGGAACTGCAGCCTCTCCAAGGATGGGGAATTCCTTTGCTGTGCAGGCAGCCCAGCGCTGGCTCTGGCCTGTCCTGCCCCACTGCCTGTCCTTGTCCCCAGACATCGACGAGTGCCGCATCTCCCCCGACCTGTGTGGCCACGGCTCCTGCGTGAACACCCCGGGCAGCTTCGAGTGTGAGTGCTTCGAGGGCTACGAGAGCGGCTTCATGATGATGAAGAACTGCATGGGTGAGTGGGGCTGAGCCCCTCTGGGCACCTCCTGACCCTCCTGGCACAGGGCACAGCCAGAGCTGCCCAGCTCCCCAAATACTGCAGGGATCAAGCCCTCCATGAGGAGTTCTGGGGCACCCTGTGCCCCCTTCCACCCCCTTACCTCTCAGTTATAGGGGCTCCCTTCACCTGCCCATTTAACCTCCCTTTACCCTCACACAATTCCTTACAGCTCCTCCTGTCTGACCGAGGCTTGTTTTTATTCTGTCAGAGTCTCATCTGTTTTCAATTGAATAATTCTTGTTTGGAGCTTAAAAAATCCCATCAGTGACCTCAGTACCTCAGTTTGTCTCCAACAGCTCAGCCAGACTCTTGCTGTCCTCTAATTCCTGGCATTCCATGTTCCTCTCCTCTGTCCAGCCAGACTCACTTGCCTCACTGACCTGCTCTTAATATTCTGCTTTGGCTTGGACTTTCAAACCACTTCAAGCCATGATTCAACACCATTTATTTATTTTTCATGTTTTATTCTCTGTGCTCTTTAAAATAAATCACTGCCTCTGGCAGGGGCTTTGTGTTTTCTGTACAATTTGTAGCGTGGGTTTCCACAGCTCCCACTGATCATCCTCCTCCTTCTGCTCCATTTCTGGGACATTGGGAATATCACAGTGCTCACCCATGACCTGGTGCCTTCTTGCAGTAATCAGATTCCTAATCTTTATAGAAGGATATAAATTTCATTGCTCTTTTCATTGTTCTTTGCTTTTAATTTAATGCTCACTGTTACTTGTCCAATTCCACTTTCTCCCTTTTTTCTGGATGACAGGGAGCTGAGTCATCTCACCCCAAAGGGGGTGGTGACGTTTTGTCATTGCCTGTGGTCAAGAATTAACTTCTTCCCACCTGTGTTTGGCAAAAGAATTTGGCTTCAGCCTCCTGAGGGAGGAATTCTTTCCAACCTGGGGCAGGGGAGAACATCAGCAGTGAAAATGCAGTCTGGGATTCACCAGGAACAGGCTCCCACTGATTTGGGGGTGTTTGGTAGGGACCTCTCACCCACATTTTCAGGTGTATCCCAGCCCTCTTTACCTGAAAATCTCATCAGTGTTTTATCCAAGTCAGGGAAAATAACCCATTCTTAACTACAAGGCTGGAGTCAAGAAAATAAACATAAAAGGAAAATGAGTTTTTAAAAAATATATCCAACCTCAGTCCCTTTCTCTGCTGTCACTGAGGGGTTCTGCTGAGCTCGAGGCACGAGCTGGGATTTCCCAGCATTCAGACTCCAACCAGGAGACCCCTGGATCCAAGCCCAGCCTTCCCTGCCCTGTTAACTGTGTGATATTCCCTGTTCTGGGGTCCAAGCCCTGCACTCCCTGCTCTGTTAACTGTGTGATATTCCCCGTTCTGGGCTGTTCCTCCAGTGGAGAAGCCTCTGGAAGGGACCAATCCCATTTTCCTGTGCAGACATCAACGAGTGCGAGCGGGACCCGCTGCTGTGCCGGGGTGGGATCTGCATGAACACCGATGGCAGCTTCGAGTGCATCTGCCCCCCTGGGCACGAGCTGACAGCTGAGGGCAACACCTGCATTGGTGAGGGGCACAGCAGGGAAATCCCACAGGCAGAGCTCCTGCAGGGCTGTGGGTATCTCCTTCCTGTCCCGTACGTCCCATCCCTGGAAGTGGCCAAGGGCTTGGAACAGCCTGGGTTAGGGGAAGGTGTCCCTGCCTGTGTCCCTGCCCATGTCCCTGCCCATGGATGATCCTTAAGGTCCTTCCCACCCAAAGCCTTCTGTGCCTCCATGATAAGTGGGTCCAACTCATCCAAGAGGAGCTCATACCAAGACCAAGAGCTCATCCAGACCAAGCTCATTCCCAGCGTTTTGTTGTTCATTTTGCTCCTCCCTTTGACCAGTGGGACAAATCCAGTTTGGACACCCAGGGGTGGATGCCAGATGATGGCCTGAGCAGGGCTGGCTGCTCCAAGTGCTCTTGTCCCCTCAGACATCAACGAGTGCTCCCTCAGTGACAACCTCTGTCGCAACGGGCGCTGTGTCAATGTCATCGGCACCTACCAGTGCTCCTGCGACTCGGGCTTCCAGGCCACGCCAGACAGGCAGGGCTGTGTCGGTGAGTGCTCCTCCAAATCCTCCTTCCAGAACCTTGGGATGAGCCCAGAGCTCCCCTGGGCTTGTGTGTGTTGTGTTCAGAGGGTAAAGCAAAGGGGGAATGTCCTGGATGAGTGACAGCCAAGTCTGTGCTGCTGGCACAGGGACTGTCACCGGCCGTGAGGGCACTGCCAGGGGCTGGGCAGAGGGAATGAGGGGTTTTCTTGTGGCTGGGGGAGATTTGTGTCCTCTTCTCCCATCCAAACTGCTGCCTGGGCTCTGGTCCGTGCAGGGGCAGGGGTTGGGCTGGATCCCTGTGGGTCCCTCCCAACTCAGGCCACCGTGTGGTTGTCCCCAGACATCGACGAGTGCACCATCACCAACGGGGGCTGTGACACCCACTGCTCCAACTCTGAGGGCAGCTATGAGTGCAGCTGCAGCGAAGGCTACGCCCTGATGCCAGACAAGAGGTCCTGTGCAGGTCAGTGGCCACCTTGGCTCTTACTGCCCAGGGACCTCTGTGTCCCCCACAGACAGCTCCAGGATGAGGGGTCTTATTTTTAAAGTCCTTTCCAGAGAAAGGATTTTCCTGGATGGATGACTTTGCTTTGCACTGCCACGTCCAGCTGCTCATGATCTGGGATTTCCTCCTTCCCCCTGGTGCTGCAGCATTCACTGTGTTCACCTTGGCATGGTCTCCTCCCTGCAGATATTGATGAGTGTGAGGATAACCCCGACATCTGTGATGGGGGGCAGTGCACCAACATCCCTGGGGAGTACCGCTGCCTCTGCTTCGATGGCTTCATGGCATCCCTGGACATGAAGACCTGCATTGGTGAGGCCCTGGCTGTGCCCTGGGCACGTCCCAGCTCCACATCCTGTCCCCAGAGCCACACCGGGGTCCTCGGGGTGTCCCATGGTTGGTTTTGCCCTGCAGATGTGAACGAGTGTGACCTCAACCCCAACATCTGCCTGCACGGCGAGTGTGAGAACACCAAGGGCTCCTTCATCTGCCACTGCCAGCTGGGCTACTTCGTCAAGAAGGGAACCACGGGGTGCACAGGTGGGAGCTCAGCACACCTGGAGCCGGGGCTGCCACTGAGGAAAAACAGGAAACCCCTCCCAGAGCTGCCCTGGAGAGAGCCCATCCCGGGGTGCTGTGAGGGGAATGCTGTGGGATGTGCTGGGCAGGCACAGAGGGCCAGGAATCCACCTGTTCCCAGGTGATGGCCAAGCCAGGAGCCTGCCCTTCCTCCTGCACATTTGTCAGGGCTGAGCTCCTCAGCTCCAGGGTCCAACCCCAGGCAGCCTCTCCCCCAAAGCCCTGGGAGCTCTGGGAGCTGCTGGTGCCCAAACCCCGGGCTCAGCCCTGCTGTGCTGGGAGAGCTGAGCTGTGCCAGCCCTGGTGTCCTTCCTCTGCAGACATCGATGAGTGTGAGATTGGGGCCCACAACTGTGACATGCACGCGTCCTGCATCAACATCCCTGGCAGCTTCAAGTGCAAGTGTCGCTCGGGCTGGCTCGGGGACGGGCTCAAGTGCAACGGTGAGTCCTCAGCCAGGGGAGGGTGATCCCTCTCCAGCTGCTCTGCAGGCACCTGGGGAAGCTGGGCTGAGCTTCCACTGGAGCACCAGGAGGTGGAGGCGGTCAGCCTGGAGGAAAGAAGGCTCAGGAGGGACCTTCTGGCTCTACACAACTCCCTGATAGGAGGGGACAGCTGAGGGGGTTGGGCTCTGCTCCCAGGGGACAACAGGACAAGAGGGAACGGCCTCAAGCTGTGCCAGGGGAGGTGCAGGTTGGATATTGGGAAAATGTCTTCATGGAAATATCCAGCCGTGGCCCAGTTACCATCCCTGGAATGATTTAAAGCCATGCAGATGTGGCACTTGGCGACATGGCCAGTGTCTTAGCAGTGTCCTGGTCATGGCCATAGAGGCTCCCAGGGATGTATTGGAGCCTCCAAGTGCCCAGACATTCTCCTGGGCCATTTGTGTGCCCCTGTAGCTGCTCAGGCTCAGGGCAAGGGCAAGAAAAGATGTCCAAGGCCAGGCTGGACAGGGCTTGGAGCAACGTGGGCTAGTGGAAGGTGTCCCTGGAGGTGGAACTGGATGATCCTTAAGGTCCTTCCCACCCAAACCACTCTGTGATTCCATGATAAGTGAGTCCTGCTCATCCAGGAGCCCAAGGTCATTCCAGATTAGCCAGGCCAGGCACTGACAGGCTGTTGTCCTTGCCCAGACCTGGATGAGTGTGCAACTGAGGAGCACAAGTGCAACCTGAACGCCAACTGTGTGAACACGCCCGGCTCCTACCGCTGCGCCTGCCGCGACGGCTTCAACGGCGATGGCTTCTCCTGCTCAGGTGAGCCCAGGCTGGCAGCAGCTACGGGACTGGCACAGGGACCAGCCCCTCTGGGCCACCAGCCTTGCTCGGTGCTGCCTGTGGCTGGGGCTCTGTCACTGTTGAGGTAAGAACGGCGAGAATGAGGTGACACAGACTCCAGGGCTCTGAAGCGAGGTTTATTAGAAACCACACATATTTATAGACAGGATTGTTCACCCAGAACCAGATTGGTCCTTAAACAACACCCCTCACACCATTGGTTAGTTAGGAACAACACCTTCTTGTAAACATCTTTCCATAAACATCACGTATACCAAATTCCACATGTTCACAAACACCAGGTGCAGAGATTAAGATAAGAATTGTTTTAATTCTTTCTCTGAGCTTTCTCACAGCTTTCCCCAGGCAATGTCTGGGAAAAGTTATCTGTTTCTCTCTCTCGCTAAAGTCAGCAACCTCTTTGGGGTTCCCCAAAGCACAGGGCAGCCTGGTCTGTGCCACAGACACCTCCAGCAGGGATCCAGCTCCTCCTCACAGGTGTTTGGGGAGGCTCAGGGCCATGACAGGAATTGCAGCCTGCCAGCAGTGGGTGGGCACAGGCTCCTGGGGTGCCCTGGGCTGGCTGAGGGCAGCCCCAGCCCTGTGTGGACACTGTCCCTCCCTGCAGACGTGGACGAGTGCGCGGACAACGTGAACCTGTGTGAGAATGGGCAGTGCCTCAACGCCCCCGGCGGGTACCGCTGCGAGTGCGAGATGGGCTTCAACCCCACCGAGGACAGCAAGGCCTGCCAGGGTGAGTCCCCGGGCTCTGACCCCCTCCTGGCCTTCTCTGTCCTCTGCTGTCACCTCCTGATCCAGCGCTGAGCCAGACCCCGGCACCTGCTGGTGCCAGGCTCCTGGGGTGCCACCTCTGCCACTGGCAGCAGTTGGTCCCCAGCCTTCAGAGAGGTTGGACTGAGCCTGGATTCCTGCAAAATGGAAAACCAGGAGAACAGGGGTGAGGGGAGAGAGTGGGAGGGGGTGGAGTGGCCCAGCTGCCCCAAGGAGATTGTCTCAGATGGCACCAGGACCGTCCTGGGGTGGGTTGGTCACAGCTGGGCAGGAGGTGGGAACAGGAGCAGCCTGTCCTGGCCCTCAACCTGCCACAGCCTGTCCCCAGCTGTCCCTGTTTTGCAGACATTGATGAATGCACCTTCCAGAACATCTGTGTCTTTGGCACCTGCCAGAACCTGCCCGGGATGTTCCGCTGTGCCTGCGACGATGGATATGAGCTGGACAGGAGTGGGGGCAACTGCACAGGTCAGGGCTCCTGGGTCCCTGCTCTGGGGTCTGCTGGGCTCAGCTGGCCCCATCCATGGCAGCCTAGAACCAGTCCATGGTCCCTGTGATGTCTTTGCTGCTGGGGGTGGCCAGGAGGGACAGCTGGGTGTGGCTCTGCTCCTCCTCTGGGCAGGGAGGTGGGAGTGGCACAGGGCAAAGTGTTCTGGAGGGGCTTTGCCTCACATGAGGGGCACCGTGGGGTGAGGATACACCTGGGCACAGAGCTCAGGCTGGGCTGGGCTTTCCTGGCTGTGCTCACCTTGATCTTCAGTGTCCATCTGTCCATCCTTTCAGACATCAACGAGTGTGCAGACCCTGTGAACTGCATCAACGGGCTCTGTGTCAACACCCCTGGCAGCTACCTGTGCAACTGCCCCCAGGACTTCGAGCTGAACCCCACTGGGGTGGGCTGTGTGGGTGAGTGGGACCTCCCACCCAGACCCTGGGGGTCCTTCTTGGTGGTCCCTTCTTGGTGGTCCCACAACGAGGATGGCTGTCCCTGCCTGGCTGTCCCCCATGGGTTTAACCCTGCAGCAGCAGTAGAACCCACATCCTGTTGTGTGTGGCCCACCTCGTGTCACTGTCACCACTGTGGCTGCCCCTCTTGTTGCAGCAGTGTTGCTCCAGGGCAGGTCTGGAGCCGTTTTATTCCCTGGGATTGCCCAGGGCCAGGTTGGACATTGGGGCTTGGAGCAGCCTGGGACAGTGGAAGGTGTTCCTGCCCATGGCCAGGATGATCCTTCAGGTCCCTTCAGCCCAAACATTTTAGGATTCCCTGATCCTACGAAGCTCCCAGCACAGAGCCTCAGTAACCCCCAATTTTTCCTTATCCCTGGAAGATTTCACATTCCTTTGCAGCCCATGGCAGGGTGTGGAACGGGGTCACCTTTATCCTTTCCATCCCAAGCCATTCCACAGTTCCATGATTCCATTCCTCCTGCAGCCAGTTCTCCAGGAGAGGCTTTGCTCACCAGCCCTGTCTCTGTGCAGATACCCGGGTTGGGAATTGCTTCCTGGACACCCAGGATCGAGGGGATGGGGGCATCTCCTGCAGTGCTGAGATCGGCGTGGGGGTCACTCGGGCCTCCTGCTGCTGCTCCCTGGGCCGTGCCTGGGGCAACCCCTGCGAGCTCTGTCCTCCAGCCAACACCAGTGAGTGGGGAAAAGCTTGGGATGGACACGGGGTGGGAAGGAGGGAAGAGGGGCAGGGATGCTTCTCGATGGATCCTCAACCAGACTGGAGCTGCCGAGCTCAGGATTTGCTGAGCTCAGGATTTGCTGAGCTCAGGATTTGCTGCTCCATCCAGGCCAGGGCAGAGCTGAAGTGGGGTGGAGGAGGCCAGCCTGTTGTGCCTGGGGGGTCCAGGTTGGGATCCTTCATTCTCAGTGCAGTGAGCTGGGGAGGGAATGTGGAATGCCCCCCTCGAAGGGAGGGCAGGCTGTGGGATGGCTCAGCTGGGAATAGAGCTGCTCCATCTGAGCCCCAGGCACATCCTCATGGCCTGTTCCTGCTGGGATTCTCCTGGCTCTCCCCACCCCTCCTGCTTCACGGGAGCCCCCTCAGCCCCCCTGCCTGCCTTTCTCCACAGCTGAGTACAAGACCTTGTGCCCTGGGGGAGAAGGGTTCCGGCCCAACCCCATCACTGTCATCCTGGAGGGTGAGTTATCCCTGTTCCCGTGGCCCTTCCTGAGGGATGGGGTGTCCCCAGCCCTGTGGGGACACTGTGCCGTGGCACTGGGCTGCTGGGTGACCACCAGGTGATGGACACAAGGGGTGGCTCTCCTTGGCTGTGCTCTGGCCACGATCCAGAGCAGGGCTGGGCATGGTGGTGGGCTGAACTCTGCAGCTGCAGGGGTGGCACAGGCAGTGAAAATGTCCCACTGCTGTCCCTCCTCAGACATTGACGAGTGCCAGGAGCTGCCAGGGCTGTGCCAGGGTGGGAACTGCGTCAACACCTTCGGCAGCTTCCAGTGTGAGTGTCCCCTGGGCTACTACCTCAACGAGGACACCCGGATCTGCGAAGGTAATGGCACCAGGGGCTGGGGACAGCGGGGTGGCACCCTCTGTGTGTGACAAGGTGGATGACCATGTGTGCCAGAGCTGTGTGTGCATCCCAGCTGCCCCAGGAATGGTTGGGAACATCCCTTCCCCTTCCCCTTTCCAGATTTCCTCATCACAAACCTGTCCCCATGCCAGCCCAGCCTGGTCTCTGTGCCAAACCCACCCGTCCCCCATGCCAAGCCTACCCCCACCCCACCCCAGTGCTCTGACTCCTTTCTCTCACAGATATCGACGAGTGCTCTGCCCACATTGGGATCTGTGGCCCTGGCACCTGCTACAACACCCTGGGCAACTACACCTGTGTGTGCCCTCCCGAGTACATGCAGGTCAACGGGGGAAACAACTGCATGGGTACGGCTCCAGATCCATCTGGATTCATGGGGAGGGCTCCAAATCCATGGGGAATGGTCCAGGTTTGTGGGGAGGGGTCTGGCACTGCCATCCCAGAGGTGGCTGTGCCAAGGGGATGGAGCAGAAGTGCTGGAAACGGGCTGGGATTCAAAGCTGGATGTGGCACTCAGTGCTCTGGTCTGGGTGACAGATTGGGCATGGCTTGGGCTCCATTTGGAGGTCTTTCCTCCCATTCCTGGGGCTGGCAGTGCCATTCCCAGGGCTGGCAGTGCCATTCCCAGGGCTGTCCCAAGCCTGGCACTGCTGTTGCAGACATGAGGAAGAGCGTTTGCTACCGCAACTACAACGACACCTGCGAGAACGAGCTGTCCTTCAACATGACCAAGAAGATGTGCTGCTGCTCCTACAACATTGGCAAGGCCTGGAACAAACCCTGCGAGCCCTGTCCCACCCCTGCCAGCCGTAAGTGCCCTCACAGGGTCCCTGTCCCACCCCTGCCAGCTGTAAGTCCTTCCCATGTAATCCCTGTCCCGTGGATTTTCCCATTTTCCCATGAAATTTCGGGCATGGACACCAACAAAATAAATGGGGAGAAAGGAGAGTGCTCTGGAGGTGACTCCAAGCACAGTGGGGAGCCCCTGCTGCCTGTCAGACCCCAATTCCAGCACACTTGTCCCTCACTGGGCACAGCCATGACCTCGGTGTTCCCTTTCCAGCTGAGTACCAGATCCTGTGTGGGAACCAAGCCCCTGGATTTATCATTGACATTCACACAGGGAAGCCCATTGGTGAGTAAATCCTGCATCCCCACGGGGCCAGGGCTGCTCCTGAGCCTCTGCTGTCATCCCGTGGGAGCTTCTTCACTTGGGGAATTAAAGGTTAGGGCAAGAAGAGGCTTGGCAGTGCCAGGGGCTGAAGAGGTGGGAGATGAGTTAATCTTCTCTTCCTGGGGAGAAAGTGCCACAGAGGGAATTGGTGGTGGGTTGTGCTGGGACCCCAGAGCCATCCCAGTATTCCAGTGACCCCCTGGGGTCCCCATTTCCAGCCTGGTCCCAGAGCTGAGCAAGTATCCCTGTCACTGCAGGGACACACTCGGAGCCTTCCCAAAATGTGTCAGCAATCCCGTGGCTCCTAAAACTTGTGTGGCTCTGCTGCATTCCCAAAATTCTGTGGAGCAGCCCGCGGCTGGCATGACCTGCAGGGTTCACTCTCCACCATCCAAGGGTTGCTTTCCTGGCAGCCTTTTCCCACTGATCCGGGAATGGGCAGCGTTCTCCCAGCATCTCCCAGCATTCCCGGGATGCCGGGGTGGGATGCTGAGGTTGTGGAGCATTCCTGGGATGCCAGATTGGGATGCTGATCCTGTGGAGCATTCCCGGGATGCCGGGGTGGGATGCTGATGCTGTGGAGCATTCCCAGCATGCCGGGGTGGGATGCTGATGTTGGATTGGTGCAGATATCGATGAGTGCAGCGAGATCCCAGCGATCTGCACCAACGGCGTCTGCATCAACCAGATCGGGAGCTTCCGCTGCGAGTGCCCCATCGGCTTCAGCTACAACAACATCCTGCTCATCTGCGAAGGTACGGCATCCCGGCGGGAATCCCGGCTCCTCCTGCCCCGGGACGCTGCCGCGGGGCTGCCAGCAGCTCCACAGCGGGGGATTTTTGGGATGTCCTGCACAGCACCGGGAGCTGGACTCCCTGGTCCCGGTGGTCCTTCCCGAGCCGGGCTGTTCCCGCTGGGAGCAGCGATCCCAGCGCTGCCGCAGCCATTCCCGGGAGAGCCCCTGCTGGGTTTATCCTGGTGTTCCTGGTGCCATCCCAGCGTCCCTGTGCCCTCTGTCCCCACAGACATCGACGAGTGCAGCAGCGGGGAGACGCTGTGCCAGCGGCACGCCGAGTGTGTCAACATCCCGGGCAGCTTCCGCTGCGAGTGTGCCACCGGATACCGCCTGTCCCCGGGGGGCGCCTGCGTGGGTAAGGGGACACACCTGGGAAACACACCTGGGACACACCTGGTCCTACCTCAGCTGCTCACACCTGAGAAACACACCTGGAGGACACCTGGGACACACCTGAGCCCACACCTGATCACACCCCTCCTTTTTTCCGGGATGACACCACATAAATCTCGTTGTCTGTGAAGTCACCTCTCCAAAACATGGGCAGGGCTCTGCTCTCCCCACCTGTCCCCTCCCTGCCCCTCACCTGCACCCCCTCGGCTCCATTCCAGGTCGCAACGAGTGCCAGGAGATCCCCAACGTGTGCAGCCACGGGGACTGCGTGGACACCGAGGGCAGCTACGTCTGCATCTGTCACAACGGCTTCAAGGCCACCGGGGAGCAGACCATGTGCATGGGTCAGTGTCACACCCCCTGGGTCAGTGTCACCCCCCCAGTCAGTGTCAGCCATCCCGGGTCAGTGTCACCTATCCCGGATCAGTGTCACCCTCCCCCCCAGCTTAGTTTTACCTCCCCCTGGGTCAGTGTCAGCCACCCCAGGTTATTGCCACCCACGCCAGGTCAGTGCCACCCCCCCAGTCAGTGTCACACCCCCTGGGTCAGTGTCACTCCCCTGGTCAGTGTCACCCCAGGGGGATTCAAGTCCCTGACACTCCAGGGTGGTGCCAAGGACAGCAGAGTGTCCCCCCAGGCTGTCCCTGTGCCCTGCAGCCACCTGGTCTCTCAGGTGTGCCCTTGTCCCCGCAGACATCGACGAGTGTGACCGGCAGCCCTGCGGCAACGGGACCTGCAAGAACACCGTGGGCTCCTACAACTGCCTGTGCTTCCCGGGCTTCGAGCTCACCCACAACAACGACTGCATGGGTGAGTCCCCGAGCCCTGGGGACACTAGGGCCAGCCCTGGTGCCTGGGGGTGTCTGTGTGTGCCACAGGTGACATCTGACACTCTTGCTCTGGCTCACACAGATGTGGACGAGTGCTCGTCCCTGGTGGGGCAGGTGTGCAGGAACGGGCAGTGCATCAACAGCGTGGGCTCCTTCCAGTGCCTGTGCCAGGAGGGCTACGACCGCACCCCCGATGGCAAGAACTGCGTGGGTGAGTGTCCACTCCACTGTCCACTCCACTGTCCACTCCAGTGCCCAGGGTCCTCTGGCCTGGCTGGTTCCCAAGCTGGTGCCAGCAGTGGGATTCTCCAGAAGCACCCACAAGTCCCCTGGAAGCCAAGCCTGGTCATTGAAATGCCCATGGAGAGCTGGACTGGCCCCTCCCTCCCTCCAGCTCCCTCCAGGCCTGTCCTCTCCATGTGCTGGCACCTGCAGGCAGTGGGAGAAATGTCCTGTCCATGCCCTAAAGTCATGCCAGGGATGCCCTGGGAACCATCCTGGAAATGTCTCCCCTGTTCCCTGTCACCTTTGGGGCAAGGCAGGGCCTGGTGCACCCCCATGCGCTCAGAGCAGAGCCCAGAGCCCACCCCTGGCTGTTTTCCCCTCTCCAGACATCAACGAGTGTGTGAGCCTGCCCGGGACCTGCTCCCCGGGCACCTGCCAGAACCTGGAGGGCTCCTTCCGCTGCATCTGCCCCCCCGGCTATGAGGTGCAGAATGACAACTGCATCGGTAAGGCTGGCTCTGTGCCCCCGCTCCCAGCACCTGCACACCCCAACCTGTCCCTCCCGAGGGGGGCAGGGCACCCCAGGGGCATCACCACCCCCGAATCCCTGCTGGGAGCCAGGCAAGCCCGGCTCCGGTGGCACGGGAGGCTCAGGAGTGTTGCTGTGCCCCTTTTCCCTGTGGGAATGTTGAGGGGTGGGGCAGGGGTGATGTCCAGTCCCCCAAACATCCCCTTCAGCTGTTCTAACGACCTTTGGCTGTGTCCCTGCTGCTCCCAGACATCAACGAGTGTGAAGAGGAGCCCAACATTTGTCTCTTTGGGACGTGCACCAACACCCCCGGCAGCTTCCAGTGCGTGTGTCCCCCGGGCTTCGTGCTGTCCGACAACGGCCGCCGCTGCTTCGGTCAGTGCAGCCACCCCTGGTGGGAGGGAGCAGAATTCCCGGGAATCTCGCTGACCTTGGCACCTCCCCATCCTCCTCCAGACACTCGCCAGAGCTTCTGCTTCACTCGCTTCGACAACGGGAAGTGTTCCGTGCCCAAGGCTTTCAACACCACCAAGGCTCGGTGCTGCTGCAGCAAAATGCCCGGGGAGGGATGGGGAGACCCCTGCGAGCTGTGCCCGCAGGAGGGGAACGGTAGGAACGGGACAGGGGTGGGGGTGTCCCCATGGGAGCAGTGGATGTGTCCCCGTGGAAGCGGTGGGTGTGTCCCCACGGGACTTCCAGAAGCCTCCAAAGCTATTTCAGCTGCTGGGAGCAGAATCCCTTCAGCACATCCCACTTTTCTCTTCCAGTTGCCTTCCAGGAGCTGTGTCCCTATGGCCACGGGGCCATCCCAGGCCCAGGTGACACCCGGGAAGGTGAGGCTGGAGGGACCAGCAGGAGTTTGGGCTGGGGGGTTATTGCCTGGAATCGAACAGGGTGGGATCCTGTGGGGACACGGGACTGGGCACCCCTAAACCCCCAATCCTGGGATCACCTGAGCATCCCCTGTCAGTCCTGAGGGGACAGAGCTGTTTGTGGCCGTGTGAAAAGCTTCATTTTCCATTTCCAGATGTGAACGAGTGCTCGGAGAACCTGGGGGTGTGCATCAACGGCGCCTGCATCAACACTGACGGCTCCTTCCGCTGCGAGTGCCCCTTCGGCTACAACCTGGACTACACCGGGGTCAACTGCGTGGGTGAGGCTCTGGGGGGCTCTGAGGGGTCTGTGTGGGTGCCCTGCTCCCTCCTGTTCCACCCCCCTCACTCCAGAGGGGATGGATGGGTGTGTGCAGGTGCAGGGAGGGAATCGCTGCTCCCCCGCGCCTTCCCTTCCGTCCCG
>VXAX01004222.1:23318-34365 GCA_013399835.1 Leptocoma aspasia | reverse complement strand
GGATCCCTGGCAGTGCCCAAGGCCAGGCTGGAGCAGCCTGGGACAGTGGGAGGTGTCCCTGCCATGGCAGGGGTGGCACTGGATGGGCTTGGCCGGGGTCGGGCCGGTGGAGTCCAGCCCAGAGGCTCCTTCCAGGCTGATATTCCCGGTTTTAGGAAGCTCTTCCCGGCTCCCAGCGCAGACGGAGCCCGGTGCCAGCAGAGGGCGGGCGGGACTGCGGCACCCGCGGCCGGGAGAGAGCGGGGACAGCACCGGGCACAGGGGACAGCACCGGGAGGGAGCGGGGACAGCACCGGGAGAGAGCGGGGACAGCACCGGGCAGGGGAAACAGGAGCTCGGACAGATGGAAAATGTCCCTGGAACAGCTCCGTGCGTGAGCGGGGATTTGTGCCGGACCGTGCTGGGACAGGAGGGGGCCGGGCTGGGTCCCCATGTCCTGGTGGTCACTCCTGCAGCACCTGGCAGTGACCCCTCGCCTTCTCCTCCTCCTCCTCCACTGTCACAGGAGGGACAGGGGCTGTCCCCAGGATTTGGGGAGGGTTCGGTTCCCCTCCCGGGACGCGTCAAAGAGCGGAGCAGGAGCCGGCTGGGGTTGGCACGGTGCGGCTTTATTTCCATGGAGGGGGCGAGGTTCTCCCCCCTGGGCTCCAATCCCTTGGCACGAACCCACCCGCTGCCCACCACGGCCTTTGGGAGCCTTGTGGCCACCTGCAGCTCCCCCGCTCGCCCCTCGGCCACTTCCAGAGCCCTGGGCGAGCCAGGGAAGGGCCGGACAACCCAGCAGGGACTGGCCGCGCTGGGATGCCCGTGGCAGCTGCCACTGGTGGCCGAGGAGCCTCTCCCGAGCGTTTTGGGACCCTCGACCCGTCCTGGTGTCCCCAGGTGGGCGGGTGCGCCCAGGACTGTCCCTGGCTCAGCCCATTGTCACCAGCTGGGCAGGGACAGGGGGTGAGGGGACAGCGCTGGGGGCCAAGGGGGGGCTGCACACGGGGGGTCTCCNGCCCAGGAGCCCCGCGGGCCGAGGGCAGGTCCCGCCATGCCCTGTCCCGTCCCCTCCTGCCCCTCTGCGGTGCCCGCGGGCACGAGGGGCAGCGGGGCCCACCCGGAGCCCGAGCCCTGCCCAGCCCCCGTCCCCCAGCGTCCTGCGGGCTGCGAAGAGAACTGAAAAGTGCTTAGAAAAGAGAGAAACCCCTAGAAAACCTCCCCAGGCTCAGAGCTCCCGCTCGCCGCCCCTGCCCGGAGCATCCCTGCGGGGCAACACCACAGAGGAAGGGGGACCGGGGCCAGCGCGGGGGCGGCACCCGGAGCTCGCCCCGGGCTTGCCCTCACACCAGGGCNCCGCTCGCCCCTCGGCCACTTCCAGAGCCCTGGGCGAGCCAGGGAAGGGCCGGACAACCCAGCAGGGACTGGCCGCGCTGGGATGCCCGTGGCAGCTGCCACTGGTGGCCGAGGAGCCTCTCCCGAGCGTTTTGGGACCCTCGACCCGTCCTGGTGTCCCCAGGTGGGCGGGTGCGCCCAGGACTGTCCCTGGCTCAGCCCATTGTCACCAGCTGGGCAGGGACAGGGGGTGAGGGGACAGCGCTGGGGGCCAAGGGGGGGCTGCACACGGGGCGTCTCCACCCTCCCCTCCCTTTTGGGGGGCTCGGGACTGGCACACACGAGGAACAAAGCCAGCACTCGGCGCCGGTGCCGAGAAACCCCTGACGGACACAGCTCAGCCACAGGACACACAGACACGCACTGGACCACGGGCAGCACTCCCGGGGGGCACGGGGGGCAGCGGGGGCCGGGGCTCAAAGCTCGGGGCTGGCACCGGGCAGAGCCCAGCCCAGGAGCCCCGCGGGCCGAGGGCAGGTCCCGCCATGCCCTGTCCCGTCCCCTCCTGCCCCTCTGCGGTGCCCGCGGGCACGAGGGGCAGCGGGGCCCACCCGGAGCCCGAGCCCTGCCCAGCCCCCGTCCCCCAGCGTCCTGCGGGCTGCGAAGAGAACTGAAAAGTGCTTAGAAAAGAGAGAAACCCCTAGAAAACCTCCCCAGGCTCAGAGCTCCCGCTCGCCGCCCCTGCCCGGAGCATCCCTGCGGGGCAACACCACAGAGGAAGGGGGACCGGGGCCAGCGCGGGGGCGGCACCCGGAGCTCGCCCCGGGCTTGCCCTCACACCAGGGCGTAGTCGAACTGGCCCCTCTCCAAGCCCTCCTTGTGGTCCGTCCAGGAGGAGGCGGGCATGCGGCTGTAGGGGTCCAGCAGGATGCGGAAGCAGCGCACCATCAGCATCACCAAGAACACCAGGAGGAAGATGACGAAGGCAAAGACAGTTTTCTGCTCGGCATCCATGCCCGCGGCGCCGGCGGGGTGCTCCACCAGGGACGGGGAGAGCAGTTCATAATCCATGGTGGATGCATCATTCATGGCAGAGGCGAGGGGCTCCAGGGCAGGGCGAGCTCGGGTGCCCCGGGGCAACCAACTTCAGCCTCCCGCTGTGCCCAGGCACCTGGGAAAGCGCCTATTCCATGGCCAAGCCCTCGGGATCGGCTCCTGGCCGAGCCCAGAGCTCCTGGGGGGAAAAGCAGAGACGGTGAGAGAGCAGGAGTTGGATACGGGCACGGGGGAGATGCTGAGGGAGGGAGAATTGGGTGTGGGGGAAGCAGAGATGGTGAGGGAGAGAGAATTGGCCACGGGGAAAGCAGAGATGGTGAGGGAGGAGGAACTGGGTGTGGGGGAAGCAGAGATGGTGAGGGAGGAGGAATTGGATGTGGAAAAAACAGATGGTGAAGGAGAAGGGATTGGATGTGGGGAAAGCAGAGATGGCTGGGGAGGAGGAATTGGGTGTGGGATGCAGCAACAGGCCCAGGGAAGGGTGGGGAGGCTCTCAGGGAATTCTTGATTTTCGCTCAAGCTCAGGAAGCCACTTGTGAGGGCACAAGGCATGGGGCAGCTCCAGGTACTGGGGGGGAGTCTGCTCCTCTGACCATAAATCCCCAGCAATCCCTGGAGAGGCCCTGAGAGACCCTTTGGAAGCCCAAATCCCAGGAAATCCCCACCAAAAAGGAGCCGGGATGGACACGAGGGGCTCATTCCTGCTGGGGACTTGTGTCCAGCTGCTGCTTCCCGCAGGGTTTGGAGCAGAGGGAGCTGATCCCCATGGAACAGGGGCTGGAACTCACCTGGCTGCAGCTGCGTGGGGACAGGAGCAGGGCCAGGCTGTGCCCACACAGCCCCGTCACCGAGGGAGCCTCGCCGGGGTCCGGCTGTCCGGGGCTTTGGGAGGGAAGGGAGAGGGACAGAGAGAACAGGGACAGGGTTAAAAGGGCTGTGGGCACTGCAGGGAGCACAGCAGCACATCCCGGGACACCTCTGGGATTCTCACCCAGGAGAAACCCACACCAAAGTCCCTGGAATATCCACACCAACCTCCCTGGAATATCCACATCAATATCCCTGGAATATCCACATTAATATAACTGGAATATCCACACCAAAGTCCCTGGAACATCCACACCAAAGTCCCTGGAACATCCACACCAAAGTCCCTGGAATACCCACACCAACCTCCCTGGAATATCCACATCAACATTCCTGGGAGAACATCCATGACAACCTCCCTGGGAAAACATCCACGTCATCCTCCCTGGGAGAACATTGACACCACCCCCTCAGGAGAACATCCACACCAAAGTCCCTGGAATATCCACACCATTCTCCCTGGAATATCCACCCAAATATCCCCTTGCAGCATCCTGGAGCCTGAATTCAGGCTCCAGAAAATCCAGGCTGCAGGAAAAAAGCCCAGAATCTCCCTGGGAGAGCTCAGGAGCACCCCCTGCCCTCCCTGGCAGCAATTTCCAATATCCAATATCCAACATCCAATATCCAATACCCAATATCCAACATCCAATATCCAACATCCAATATCCAATACCCAATATCCAACATCCAATATCCAACATCCAATATCCAATACCCAATATCCAACATCCAATATCCAACATCCAACATCCAACATCCAATATCCTTGGAGAAGGGGAAGGCAGAGCAATCCCAAGGCCACCACTAACCCTGTCCCCAAGTGCCACATCCACAAGATTTTAAATCCCTCCAGGAATGGGGATCCCACCCTTTCCATGGAGGAATTCTTCCAATATCCAGCCTAAACCTCTCTCTGTGCTTCCCATGGACATATTGGGTTAAAAAAATCCCCCTTTGTGGTGCTCAGGACAGCAATAAATCCTGGGTCTGGAGATGCCCAAATGGCTCAGGTCCCAAGTGCAGGGAGGAACAGGCACAGTCAGGGCAAAAGAGCAAAATTCCTGCCAATTGGTAACCCTGGTATTATTTATTTATATATTATTAATACAAATTATATTCTTATGGAATATAATTGTGGATTATTATTGTTAATGCAAATTATATTCATATATATTCTTATATATTATATTATAGTCTTTTATATTATATTATATTATATTTTATATATTATTGATATTAAATATTATTTGTCTCGGAGTCTTCACTATAAATTATTTATTCCCTTTTGGGATGTGCTGCCTTTCATCACTCTGGGAAGAACCAGAACAGGTTCCAAGAGCAGCTGTGGCTGGAAGTGTCCAAGGCCAGGCTGGAGCACCCTGGGGTGGTGGAGTTGGGTGGAACTGGGTGGAATTGGGTGGAATTGGGTGGAACTGGATGAGCTTTGAGCCCTTCCAGCCCAACCCATTCTGCGACTCCGTGCTCTGGTTTTCCTGGGAATTTGGAGCAGAGCCCCATCCCTGTGCTCAGGCCCCTCGAAGGAGGCTGCTGTTATTTCAGGAGCAGCTGATGGAGTTTTATTAAGATTTTATTCCTGTTCCCTTAGTAACTCAAAAGACACAGGCGAGGAAATTGCTTAATAGGGACAGAGCTCACAAAGGAACAGGATCACTGTCAACAATTCCGGGAGGCTGTGCCCAGGTTTTTCTGGGAATGAACACGAATTAAATGTTAATTTGGGAACACAAATATCTGATGAGATGCTTATTTAGAACAAAGGAGGGAGTCAGCCCGGAGCCAGGCAGGATCTGGGTGTGATCCAGGTGGGATGGAGGGCAGGATCCAGCTTTGGGGTGGAAGGACCTCAAAGCCCATCCAGATCCAACCCTGACACCTTCCCCTGCCCCAGGCTGCTCCAACCCGGCCTTGGGCACCTCCAGGGATCCAGGGGCAGCCACAGCTCCTCTGGGAATTCCATCCCAGCCCCTCCCCACCCTCATCCTAACAAATTTCTCCCCCATTTCCACCCCGAATCTCCCCTCTTCCCTTCAAACCATTACCCCACCCTCATCCTGCTCATAAGTGAAGCATTGGAAAATCCCCCTGGAGCGTTTTTCCCACGGTTTTTGGTGCCTGAACCACTCAAAGGTGGGGAAAAGCTTCACTTGCAGGGCCATGGGGGTCCCTCCCTCCTTCCCTTCACCTCCAGAGCAGCGGGTCCTGGTGTCCCAGCTGTGTCCCAGCTGTGTCCAGCAGGACTGAGGCAGCTCCGTGCCTCTCTGGACACCCTGCTGCTCCCCCCAGAGCTCCTGGAGCAGCTGGAGACTCTGCATTGCCTTTTTCAGTCAATTCTGCTGCTGGGACAGGGCCTGGCTGCCTCTGGAGCACATCCAGGGGCTCTGCCAGGGAAGCCTGAACTTCCAGGGGGATCAAACCCTGGAGCACGAGGCTGCCCCGAGCCCCTGGGGGTTTGTGCCCTGCTCAGAGCAGGGTGTGAGGCTCCTGAGGAGCACAGGGCTGTTCCCACTGTTTTCTAAAAGCAGACAGGGCTGGCCTAATCCTGATTTTTCTCTCCCCCCAAAGCTGTGTTATCCCTGGAAATCTGCTCCTGCCTGTGCCCCCAGCTCAGGGCTGCCCCAAGGCAGAGCCAGGCCCAGCAGGAATAAAGGAATCTGATCCACTGGGATCCACTGGGATCCACCTCTCCTTCCCAGCTTCCCTGTAATTCCCTGCCAGGGAATTCCCACCCTGTCCATGCCCAGGGGGATGCTGAGCCCCCCTGCACCTCCAGCCTGGCTGTTCCCGACCCTCCAGTGGATCCATCCCACCCTGGAGGAGCAGGCAAAGCCAGGACCAGGCAGTGCCAGCCCTTCCCAAGGATCCAGCAGGATCCAGGGGCTCCCTCCCAGCCCCTCTCCATCCCCCAGCCCCGTGGGATGGACAGAGGGATCCAGGAGAGATCCTGCTCTGGGTCTCCTCCACCCAAGGAGGATCCTGAGCCTCGCCAGGGTTCCTTGGCTGTCTGGTGTCCCCTCACATTCCAAACCCTGCTCCCAGGATCTCCAGTTTCCTGCTGGAGCAGCCTGTGGGTGATGGGAAGGGCTCCAGCTCCTCTCCCAAGCCATGGAGATGCCGTGGGAGCTCTCCCAGGCTGGAATCCTGCCTGGATCCAGCAGTTTAGGGGAGATGGACCCTGGATCCAGGGAGATCCCAGCGGATCAGCCCCACGGAGTGTCCGGGATGTCCCATCCCGTCCAGGAGCAGCCCAGCCGCAGCCAAGCAGGGATGGATTCCCCCAAATCCCAAACCCCTGATCCTCCCAGGGACCCTTCTCCCAAACCGATCCAAGCCCCAGGAAATGCTGCTCCCACCCCAAATCCGGCCTCCTGCCCTCTCCACCCAGCCCGGACAGCACCACTGGAATATTTCCCGGCTCCCAGCCCCTGAGCCCACCCTGGCAGGGAACCCCCGCTCCCAGCGCCAGCTCTGCTCCCCGGGGATGCGGTACCTGCCCGCCCCGGGATCCCGGCTCCATCCCCGGCCATCCCGAGGCTCCCGGGGAAGCGGCTGCGCTCGCTGCCGCTGGAGCGGGTTCCTATGGCGATGCGGAATCAATTAG
The DNA here is from genome assembly GCA_013399835.1 of Leptocoma aspasia. Lineage (NCBI taxonomy): Eukaryota > Metazoa > Chordata > Aves > Passeriformes > Nectariniidae > Leptocoma > Leptocoma aspasia. The sequence goes on along the minus strand of VXAX01004222.1, from coordinate 27,503 downwards.
AATAAAAGGTGGAGCGCAGCAATTGGAGCCGGGAGAAGTTTCCTGAGGCGCCTGCCTGGGAGAGCCAGACCGTGGGAGTGCTCGGGGCTGGGGGCTGAGCTCCCAAAAATCCCCCTCTGATCCCCCGGGGAGCACCTGCATCCCAAACACCTCCCCCCTGACCTCTGGGAAGCTCCTGCATCCCAAACACCTCCCCTCTGATCCCTGGGAAGCTCCTGCATCCCTGTCCCCCGCAGATCCAGGACTGTCCCCGTGCTGCCCAGGGATGCCCCAGGATTCCCGGGCAGGCACAGCTCCCCCTGTTCGTGGCACTGGGACCAGGACCAGCCTCAGGGACACGCTGGGGTCACACCTGGCAGCACCTGGGCACCTTCCTGCCCCAGGATCCGCGGGGATGCAGAATTTTGGGATGCAAAGTGCTGCACCTCCAGTGCCACCTTCCCCCAGGGAGAATTCCTTGGAAATAGCCACAAAACCAGCCAGAACAGTGATTTCCTGCTCTGTCCAGCTCGGTTCTGATGGAATTGGGGTTTCTGGGAGGTGCCCACGGGGAGTTTTCCACACTCCAGCAGAGCAGGGAATGCTCGGTGCCCGGGGCACAGGGCAGCCTCAGCAGGGGCAAATTAAAATTGCTTTGCTCGTCCTCGGGCCCTGGCAGGGCTGGGAGGGTGTGGATGAACAGTTCCTAAAGGTCTCCTTCCCACCTGGAAGAGCCACAGGAGCCTGGTGTGGCTGCCCCGGCAGTTCCCAGAGTTCCTCTGGAAAAATCCATCCTCTGTCCCTGTCCCCAAAGCCCAAATGTGGCCAGGGGTCCCTCAGTGCCTCCCCCTCCATCCATCCATGGATCCATCATCCATCCATCCATCCATCCATCCATCCATCCATCCATCCATCATCCATCCATCCATCCATCCATCCATCCATCCATCCATCCATCCATCCATCCATCCATCCATCCATCCATCCATCCATCCATCCACCCCTCCATCCATCCCCTGGATCCCTGGAGGTGCCCAAGGCCAGGCTGGACAGGGTTTGGAGCACCCTGGGGAGTTGTCCCTGCCCATGGGATGGGACTGGATGGGATTTAAGGTCCCTTCCAACCCAAGCCATTCTGGGATTCTTTGCTTTAATTCAAGTTTAATTTCAAGACTTTTGTCTCGAAATTCCTCTGCCTCTCCCAAAGTCCCTGCTGAAGAGTTTCTGCCTGTGGGAATTGCTGTGTGGAGCTTCCCACTCTGCCCTCTCTCCTTGGAAGGCTTTCAGAGCTGGAAGGGATCCTTGTGCTGAGGAGTTGTTCCTCTGACAGCACAGAAAGCTGGATTTTCCTCGGGGGAACTCGGGACAGAGGTGCCCTGAGGCACAGGGACAGCTCTGGCATTCAGGAATATCAATCCCAGCCTCAGAGCAGGGATTTGGAGCTGCAGCCTCAGGGGGATCCGGGGTTTGGGGGATGCTGAAGAAATTCCAGGTGCAGACAGGAAGGGAGCCGGTTCCTGCTGGATAATAAAATGATGTTCAGCCTTTGCACTGTCCCACCACTCAGCCCTGCAGTCTGGGGAGGGGAAAATCCCAGAGTTTCTCCAATCAGAGCTCCCTTCCCTATGAAATGCCATAAAGCTCCAGCAGGATCTGAGCCCTTTTTTAGTGCTGACAAAGGGATCTGTGGAAGCTGCTCTGGGTACAGCCCTGTGGCACTGAGTGACTGTTCCTGCTTGGAGGACAATCCCACACTTGGCTGCTCCAGTTCCAGGCAAAAAACATTGCCGGTGGCTGGGGGAAACCATTTGTGATTCCTGCAGCTTCCAGCCGTGGAAGGTTGGACTGAACTGCCAAAGGAGGTGAAATAAAATCACCTTGGATGTTCTGGAAGCCTGGGAGGCTGCAGGAGGAGACATTTCTCCATGGAAAGGCCGTGGAACAGGCTGGATTCCCACTCCTGCAGGGGTGGAAAGCTGTGGGGATGTGACACGTGGTGACAGGGGTGGCCTTGGCAGTGCTGGGGATGGTTGGAGATGGAGCTAGGGGCTTTATCCATGTGAGGAGATTTGGAAGAACTATCCATCTGTCCATCCATCCTGGAGGCTTTAACCCTAACCCTGAAGCTAACCCCAACCCTAACCTTAACCCTAACCCTAAGCCCCAAACCTAACCCTAACGCTAACCCTAACCCTAACACTAACCCTAAACCCTAACCCTAAACCTGACCCTGCTAATCCCACGATTATTCTGGGTGACCCCAAAGCCCTCCCAGAGCCCCTGGCACTGGAGGGGCAGGGACAGCTCCCACCCTCCTGGGGACCCCAAAGGCCCTTCCTGAGGGCTGAGACCTCATTCCCAACATTTCCCCCCCGTGCCTGGTGGCACTGAGGGAAGGGAGTGTCCTGTCCTGTCTGTCCTGTCCTTTCCTGTCCTGTCTGTCCTGTCCTGTCTGTCCTGTCCTTTCCTGTCCTGTCCTTTCCTGTCCTGTCCTTTCCAGGCTCCCCTGCTCAAGCAGAGAATTCCAGCTCGCTGCCCCTTCCCGAGCCAAGCCCAGCCCTGCAGAGCTCTCCTGGACAGGTGAGGGATGTTTCACACCTGAGCTGTTCCCCGATTGCTGCAGGGGCTGGGAGCTCTCCCTGCACAGAATCCCGGCCCCGGCAGCTTCCCTGGAGCACTGAGGGGAGGGCAGGATGGCAATCCTGCTCCTTTGGATGCCCCAGAGAGGAAAAGAGGAAAAGGAAAGAGGTCCTGGAGCAGGAATTTCCAGGCAGGAAAGCCAAATTCCCAAGGAGATCTCGGGAATTGGGAGCTGCACCAGGGGAATCCACAGCTGCAGACAATCGACTTCCCAGCCAAATTCCTACAGCTTTCCATCAAAACCTGCCTTTCCTGGCCAAGCCAGGGAGGTTTGGGACATGGAAAACAGTGACGGGGGGGTCAGTCCTCCCTGGCTGTGCAGGGGACACGGTGACACCAGCAGGGTCCAGGTGCCAGCAGCCACCCCAGGAGAGGCTTCGGCAGCTCCAGAGCCACAAACATTCCTGATCCCTCTTTCCTTGCCATGCATCGACAGCAGGAAATTCCCAGTCCCTGTCCCCTGGCTCCAGAGCCCAGGGAGGAGCATCCCAGGCTCCCAAAATGGATTTTGATGCCAGCCCAGGTGACCTGGAGGCCCTGGGCCACAAATTGTGTTGCCACTCCCAGTGGGACACATCAATCTGCTCCATAACTGCTGCAGGGAATCTCTGGATAACGAGGAGCATCCCATGGGCTGGATGCTCCTGAAAGGATTTGTCACCATCCATAAATTGCTGGGGGATTTATTCCTGCCAGCCCTAAAACTGCACACAAAGTAATGGGATTTGTCCAAAGCCTTTAACAGGCTGTTCCCCTTGATTTAAAGGCTGTTGAAGTGTCTTTATTTTCTTAGCACATTATTAATTCACATTCTGGCTCTGAGATGCCTCCAGAGCTGGAGATTTGGGAATGAGAGCAGGAAAGGGCAGCTGGAAGGGCTTAGGCAGCAAAAAGCCAGCTCGGGGTAACTCCAGGCTGGGAATAAGCAAAGGTTATCCGTGCCTGGAGCTCTTCATGGGATGGCCACGCTCAGCTCCAGAGCTCCCAGGGCTCTGCACACGAATATGGAAATCATTCCCTGTCCCCAACTCTCGGAATTGCAATCCCAGCTCCGAGGCTGGGGCAGCACTCCCCGAGACTCTGGGAGGTGCCAGCTCCAGCCCCTCGGGAGGGTTTGCAGCTTTCCCAGCCCTCCTGCCCCGCCCGGGCACACTTCAGGGATGTTTCCCTCGGGCTGGGGTCTCTGAATGGAGGTCAGGATTTCATCAGGGCCACAAACCGTGGGGACACCTCCTCAAAACTCCAGGATCCATCCCTGGGGATCAAAACTGAGGAAGGCTCAGCCCAGTGCCACTCCCAGCTCATCCCAGTGCCACTCCCAGCTCAGACCAGTGCCACTCCCGGCTCCTGACCCTTCCCGGTGCCACTCCCAGCTCATCCCAGTGCCACTCCCAGCTCCTGACCCTTCCCGGTGCCACTCCCAGCTCATCCCAGTGCCACTCCCAGCTCATCCCAGTGCCACTCCCGGCTCAGACCAGTGCCACTCCCGGCTCCTGACCCTTCCCGGTGCCACTCCCAGCCCGTCGCTCCCGGCTCGGCGGGCGGCTCAGGTTGCCATGGCACCGG